>JAVKPL010000691.1:0-15178 GCA_032173675.1 Gastrolobium villosum
TTGGTTTGGTTAGGTTGACTCCTATTTATAGCTGAAATTTTAAAATTGAGACATTAATAACGGTCATCACATTTATTTTGATTATAAAAACTGCAGGTAAAATTTTAAATATTATTAAAATATTAATGGTTACAAAATTAACAAAAATAAACCGAAACATTAATTACAAGTAACGGTCATTTAGTTTGATTGTAAAAACCTCAGATAAAATTTTAAATATTTTTAATATATTAATGATTACAAAATTAATAATAATTAACGTCATAACCAACCATAACTGCTAAGCGTTATAGCTACAATCAACACTAATTAAGGTTACACCTTTAAAGTCAAATTATGACACACTATCAGCAATCAATGCCTATAATCACATACATAAGGGTACATACTACTACTACTGCTATTATTATTATTATTATTATTATTATTATTATTATTATTATTATTATTATTATTATTATAAATTACTATTGATTTTCCGGGTTATTACATTCTACCCTCCTTAAAAGAAGTTTCGTCCTCGAAACTTAAAAGTTTGAGCTCCTCAAATTAACTAAAAGGCATAAGGTTAAAGTTAATAAAAATATGGGGTATTACATTCTACCCTCCTTAAAAGAAGTTTCGTCCTCGAAACTTAAAAGTTTGAGCTCTCCTTAAAACAAAAGTAAGCAAGCAACCAAGAGTAATGCATAACAAAGAAAACAAGATAACATAATGTTTATGAATTTAATATAACTTTTATATATATATTTCTATATAATCTTTCATTTGTTAGAAAAATTTTAATCAATTCAAGAACAACTCTAAAAGAAAGCTAATTACTTTTATTAAAATAAGAACGAGTTACTAAATGTAGTGTAAAAAATAAAGAATAATATCAATAATAATTTTAAATCACAAAATAATTCCAAACATATAATCATTAAAATTTCAAAGAAATAAATCATATTTAAAGGACAAGAAAAATAACCCTTCACTTCCCACCTCTCTCGATTTATTTATTTATCTTATGTCCTATTATTTTATTTCCTAATTTTTTTTGTATTTATTAACTCAGGGATCTTTGATCCTTCGAGTCAATATCAAAAGCAAACCCCAGGCCGAACCAGGGGCTCTGATATCATTTTGTAACACCCCCAAATTTCTAACAATTTATAAAACATTCTTATAATAAATAATTGTCAAAATTCATGTTTTATACAATTATGATAAAAAAAATATTGCGGAAGCTAATCTAAATCTAATTTGGGGAAATGTTACCGCCGCACCTGTACAGGGACAAGTGCAAGGCTCTTTATTACATTCAACAAATTTAATATAAAATTATCCTACGATCACCTAAATGATTATGTATACCAAATTTCATCTAAAACTAATTTAAGATGCCCTAACATCAGGATTACATTAGACAAAATTTCTTATAGAAGTTAATCTATTATTTCTAAAGCATTAGAATTATACCCAACAAATCTCATATAAAACTAACCTAAGAGCACCTAGGGATTAGAATACCTAGGGATTAGGATTACAGATAATAAATTTTAAATAAAGTTACCTACAGATTACCTAAAGATTAGGATTACATCAAATAAAAGTTCATATAAAGCTAACCCTTGACTCTCTAGGGATTAGATTACAATCAAGGATTATGCCCAAATTTCATATAAAAGAGATAACCTACAAATACATAGGGATTAGGATTACATTACATGAAGATTTGAATCACATCAAATAAATTTAATATAAAACATAAATATAGTTTCCTAAGCATCGAGATTACATCAAACAAATATTCATATAACGCTAAGTCTAACCATTGACTCTCTAGTGATTAGGATTACATCTACCAAATTACATATAACCTATAACTCTTTAAGGATTAGGATTACTATTAATTAATTCCAAACAAAATTATAATCTAAGAGCACCTAAAGATTAGGATTACATATAACAAAAATATAACTACCTAAAGATTAGGACACACATAATAAAATTGCATACACAACAAATCTACAACTGCCTAGGGATTAGGATTATATATAAGGATTATGCCCAAATTTCATATAAAAGAGATAACCTACAAAATCTAGGGATTAGGATTACATTACCAAATTTCACATGAAATATAATCTAAAAATACCTAGGGATTAGGATTACATATACCAAATTACATATAAATATAACCTATAACTCTCTAGGGATTAGGATTACAATTAATTAATTTCAAACAAAATTATAACCTAAGAGCACCTATAGATTAGGATTACCCAATAAAAGTTTCATACACAACAAGTCTACAACTACCTAAAAATTAGGATTACTTGATCTCCGTGTTGGCTACCTTTTAGAAAAAAAGTGATTGGTGGAAGAAAAATGGTTGGTAGCCAAAGGAAAATAATAATAAAATGAAAATTTGAAGTAAGGATAGAGAAAGTAGAGGAGAAAAGAAATGGAGAAATGCTGAGGATTGGAAAGTGATTTGGTTTGGTTAGGTTGACTCCTATTTATAGCTGAAATTTTAAAACCGAGACGTTAATAACAGTCATCACATTTATTTGGATTACAAAAACTGCAGGTAAAATTTTAAATAATATTAAAATATTAATGTTTACAAAATTAATAAAAATAAACCAAAACATTAATTACAGGTAACGGTAATTTATTTTGATTGTAAAAACCTTAGATTAAATTTTAGATATTATTAATATATTATTGATTACAAAATTAATAATAATAATTAATGTCATAACCAACCATAACTGCTGAGCGTTATAGCTACAATCAACACTAATTAAGGTTACACCTTTAAAGTCAAATTATGACACACTATCAGCAATCAATGCCTATAATCCCATACATAAGGGTACATATTATTATTATTATTATTATTATTATTATTATTATTATTATTATAAATTATTATTAATTTTCTGGGTTATTATATTCTACCCTCCTTAAAAGAAGTTTCGTCCTCGAAACTTAAAAGTTTGAGCTCTTCAAATTAACTAAAAGGCATAAGGTTAAAGTTAATAAAAATATGGGGTATTACAACAACAATAACCAGCGCTCTTCTTTTGCTGCTATTTATAGATTGAATTTTCACAGCGTTGAGTTTGTTAAAGGCAGCAACAATCTTGTTTACGCGGCAATTGATTTTGAAAGCGTCATTAAATACCGAGATATCTTCGGAAAAAACATCTCAATAATTAAGTCTCAATAATTAAGAAATATTAAATACCGCAATATCTTCAGAAAAAACATCTCAATAATTAAGAAATAAATCATTGCTAATTGAGAGTGATAACAGGATAATGATTTCTTTTTTTTTCTGTCTGTATTTAATTCAATGAATCAATATACAGAGATTTTTTTTAATCACATTATTTGTATCAAAAATCTTATAAAAATTGGAAAAAAATAAAAATATAATCAAATAGATATTACAAAAGTGCACGGGTCGAGAGAGTATATTGGATTAGGATTTCTTTTTTAAAAAATTGAGATAAAAAATCATATAGATTTTAAAAGATTATTTGAAATTGGAGACTATAAAGATTTTTTTAAAAAATCAATGGAAACGAACCCTAATTGATAATTGATTGCTTTAACTCTTATCTTAGAAAAGATAAAAGAAAATCCACAAAAGAGATAGATGAGCTATTTTAAAAAGTGAGGAATTTCAAAAAAATTGATTATTTATTATTTTTTTGTTGTCAATTTTTTTCTAGACTTATTGGCTATTCCTGTATGAGTTATATTTTTTAGATGTAAAACCATCCTTAAAACTTTCACCTTTGAGTTTTATAATTGAATCCAAGCATATAGTGTTTATAAATGGTATCATTTATAAATATCTGTACGTATTATTATAGTTATTATAATAGTAATCCATTAAAAGAATGAGTTGTAGGTTATAAGAATTGGTTGGGTGTGAATAAATTTCACTTGAAATGGAAAAAAGGATATTTCGAATTCCACACCAAATACCAATAATAATAATAATAATTAATTTTTTATCCAAACTCCAAAGGCAGCAACCACATCCAATCTACCAAAACCCTGAGACGGGAGCCTAGACTGTATAACGTTCATGTGTGTCGTGGTGGTGTTTATAACACCTCATAAATTTAAATGTGTGTTTTGAATTATAATGTGAAATTAAAACTGATGGATTAGTGAAAATCCGAGAATTATGGCCAAAATGGGCAAAAATGGCAAAATGGTAAATGACCAACCATGTATTCTTAGGCATAAAAATTGAGTTTGAGATTTCATATGACAAAAATAATGCCGGAAACGGACTCAGGGCGAAAAATTGAGTGAGTAGGCAAATTTGTGAAAAATTGAATAGTGACTTTTTAGTGTAAAATAATGCGGTATGAGTGTACCGATAAGTGTGAAATTTTTATCAATATTTTTAGGAAATAAAAATATGTCATGGACCAGAAAAATAAGTAGATTAAGAATTTGTGATCAGAATTAGTGTTGGGATTAAAGTTAAATCGCGTGTGGGACCCGCGTGACCGAAGTCACTTAAGCTTCCCACACTCCCCCACGCCCTCCCTCTCATTTTCTTCTTCTTCTTCCCGTGACATTTCCCCTCCATTTTCACTCAACAAACCCATTTCCTCTCATTTCACTTTTGGAGCTTTTCTCAACCAAATCACTTGGTTTTGGTGTTGAAATTTATTGTAAACCACCTTCTAAAGCCATTGGTGATACTCCCAAGCCTTGAAATCATCTCCTTGGTGCGTTTTTGGGCAAACTCAGATTCGAAATTTGGGGTTTCTTGGTGTTTTTGAAGTTTTTGGATCTTCCTTTGCTTGGTGGAACCTTGGTGGAGTGTCAACTATAGATTGTGAGTATATTTGTAGTATTTTTACGGTTGATTTTGTAGATCTAGAAATATGTACTCTAAGTCTTTAATCTTAGATGTGTGATGATAGAGAGCCCAAATGGAAAAATGCTATTAGATGAAAATGCCTTAGAATGATGCTTGTGAACTAGAAATGCCATGAAAAATTTAGGTGAAAAAGTGAGATTTTTAACTTAGGAAAAATTAGTGAAATTTCATGAAATTGAGGTTTTGTGTAATGTGGAAAATTGTTGATCATGATGTTGATCATTGTAGGGTGCCTCACACGGACGTGATTGTGGAAGATTGATTGGAAGCGTACGTGTGGAACGGGACAATTAGTGTTGAGGTAAACCCTTGGAACTGGGGTTTAATCCCTTGTGTGCTCCACCACGCCTAGTGGAAGGTTGTGGTTGGATTTTGTGTTTATAGCATTGTGTGATTATATGCTTTCATGCCATATTTCTTGTTATGTGTGAAATTGTTTGGTCACTGGCCAGTTGACGTGTGTTGGTTTGGACATCCGCTGGATAATTCCGCTGGGAATTCCAGTCGGGTTTTGCCGTGGGGCCGACTCTGGGAGCGGCACCAGGATGATCCAAACGTGGGACTTCCGCCGGATAGGGCTCATGAGGAGTTCCAGTTGGGTTTTGCCATGGAGTCGTCTCAACCATGGGAGAGGCACCAGGAAGGTCTCGGGAGTTATATGATGGGGTCCTTGAACGTAATCCAATTGTGGATGTTCTCGGTTTGTCTCCAGTTGTTGGTAATATTGTATGTCATGCATATTGTATAATGTTATATTTGCACATTGAGTGAGCCATGGGGTGGAGAAAGCCTCTAGTACCCTTGGTTTACTGAGATATATTTGTATATCTCACCCCGTGTTTGGGGGACATCATTTCAGGGCATTATGAGCCGGGAGGAGCTTCGGGCAAGAAGCCCGCTTAGTGGATAGCGGATTGCATGCGGTGCATGGTGCTAGCATGATATTTTGGAGGAGACTATGGAGTGCACATAGCATGTCATTTAGTGTTTTGAGACTTAGGTCATGAACATATTGCATGATGTGATTTCCATGCTTTTGTAGTGTTCATGATTATGTTCTAAGTCTTATTTATTGCTTTATATTCATGCCTTGGATGAATTGTATATTTGGAGTGAGCATGGGACTTGTCCATTGCCACATTTATTGTATTTGAGGCCTTGGCACATTATGTTGTAAATGGACCATTCATGATGTTAAATGGCCATGTGATATGCTCCCAGCATATATGCTTTTATAGATCAAAAAGGATTGAATCAGATCTAAATTGTGTATAAAGGTGTATATATTGTGAAATTATTGAATAAAACTTGTTCAGACACTCTCTCACTTAAATTCTTTGTTTTTATAGGAGAAAAAGGTCAAATAAAGGAGCAGGGAAAAATCACTCAGAAGTTCTACGCTTGGAGCGTCCAAATCAATGCTTGGAGCGTAGGAGGAGACCCAGGCAGTGAGTCTACGCTTCAAGCGTAGAATCCTACGCTTGAAGCGTAGCCAAGAAAAATCAGACAGTATCTCTACGCTTGGAGCGTAGATCCTGCGCTCCAAGCGTAGGATGCGAATTGGACAGATGTCAATTGCGAGAAAAGAAGGTCCATAGGGAGTATAAAAGGCAAAAGAAAACCCTAAAACAGGAGAGAAGTCATTCTGGAACACAAGGAGGCAAGGATTCTGGAGATTTGGAGAGAAAAACACCTTCTTCTTCTTCTACATTTCTGTAATTCTTCTATTTTTATGAGAAATTGTTGTTTAGCAAACATGACTATGTCTAGCTAAACCTCTTTGTTGTGGTTAGGGTCACGAACCCTTGTGAACCCCTGATACAATGGATTGAGTTTTTATATTTATATATATACATCCTTTGAATTTCGTTCCACTCTGGTTGTATTGTTATTGTTATTATTAGAACTGATCAATCTAGTAATTAATAGTAAATTTGAGGATTAGAGCCAACAAGAGGAATCTGCGGTGGTTAATCCAGAAAGGGGGTAGAACGACGGTATGAACATGATCTAGGGATAGACATAATTCATATTGTAGATGTTTTAATTATCAAGCTTTATGCTTAATTTCATATAGGGCACCTCAAGGAATTAGGGTTTTATATGGGGTTAAAGGGTTAATTCTTCAAGGGATTGAGAATTAACTACTGATATTTTTAAAATCAATTAATCTTGATTTTTAAAGATTAAATTGTTTTTATTTTGTTCTATTTTATTTTTGTTTTTGCATCTGTGCTACTAATCTTTTCTCTGAAGTTGTATGCAAGGCAGTGCTTTTCTAAGGAGAAGCGAACGAATTGCTCAGAAGGAGAAGGAGAGAAAAAGAGCACAGACAACTACTACTCAAGTAACTGAAAACCTACCACTTGAGATACCAGAGATGGCTGCTCCAAATCAAAATGCTGATCCTCGCATGAACACCATTCTCACGCCTGTTTTTAACAGGCCCAATGCTGGAATTGTTCCACCTGACCTTGGGAACAATCAATGGGAGCTCAAGTCCAACATCATTCAGCTGGCTGAGAGAGAGAAATATGGAGGAGAGGGTAATGAAGATCCTCACAGATTCGTTGACAGATTTTTAAGAATCTGTGACTCCACAAAGCCTCCACACGTTTCTGATGATGCAATACGATTGAGACTTTTTCCTTTTGCTGTTAAAGGAAAAGCTCTTGATTGGGTGGAAAGACAACCTGCGGATAGCATCATTTCTTGGGAGAACTTGTCTGAGAAGTTCTTTGCAGAGTTCTTCCCCATGGAGAAATACAACAACATGGTGAATGATATCATGTCTTTCAAACAACTTATGGGAGAGACCATCTGCGCCTCTTGGAATAGATTCAAGGCCCTCATGAGAAAGGTTCCTCATTATAACCTATCTCAAGGCGATCAGGAGAGAATCTTTTTCAATGGTTGCCTGCCAGAAACGAAACTGGTTATCAATACTGCAGCAGGCGGTTCTTTGGGTGATAAGCTAGCTTCTGAGTCATATCATATGATTGACAAGTTAGCAAAGAATGAGAATGAGACATCTTCAAGGATGGGAAGAAAGGAAGTAGTGCCACTCAGTGATAATGATGCAATGCTGGCAGAGCAAAAGTTGCTATCTCAACAGATGTATAATCTGAATGCAAAGTTTGAGAAGATGCAGCTTTCTAAAGTTCAAGCTAATGCAGTTGGTTTTGAATGTGAATACTGTCATAAAGATCACGACACCAATGCTTGTCCTACACTGATGTCTTCAGATTCTTCTCAACAGGTGCAAGTGAATGGCATTTGGTATGACCAGCGCCCTAATCAGCAAAACTTTTCAAGAAATCAGAATAACTCTGCTGGTGGTAATAGCTACCAAAGGAAGAATTATCAAGGTACTGGCTTAGATATGAAGTCTGATAACTATCTAAAGCCACCACCTATTCCACAAAGAGAGCCTTCTGATTTGGAGCGTTTAGTGGGAACTTTAGCACAAAGTACTAACGCTTTCATGGAAGAGAGTAAGGCTAATCAAAAAAGTACCAATGCTTTCATTGAGGAAAGTATAGCTGAGTCCAGGAATACCAAGGCTTCAATCAAGAACCTGGAATATCAGGTTGGTCAACTTGCCCAACAGCTGTCTGATAGAGCACCAGGTACCTTTCCTGGCAATACTACCATCAGTCCCAAGGATAGTTGTATGGCAATTACAACTAGAAGCGGTAAAGTGGTGGCATCCCCATCAAAACCTATAGTTGAGGTAGAAGAGGAAGAGAAGGTTGAAGAGGTGGAGAAGTCTGAAAAAGAAGCTGAAAAATCTCCTGAAATAGTGAAACCGGCTGATAATCGGAATGAGCAATCTACTCTTCCGAAAGAGAAGTTTGAGCTCAGTGAAGAGTACCTTATGAAAATGGCACCTTATCCTGGAAGGTTGAAGCCAGAATTGAAGGCAAAACGCTATGACAGATTCCTTGAGATTTTCAAGAAGTTGCATGTGAACATTCCGTTTGCTGAAGCATTGGCTAATATGCCAAATTATGCAAAATTCATGAAAGATCTCCTCTCCAGGAAGCATAAGCTACAAGAGTGTCAGACAGTTGCACTTACTGAGAAGTGCAACGCTATTATTACTAGGAAGTTTCCTCCTAAGCTTCGTGATCCTGGAAGCTTCAACGTTGAAATCGAAATTGGTGATACAAAGATTGGCAAAGCTTTGTGTGATTTGGGGGCGAGCATTAATCTGATGCCCTTATCTGTCTGTAAAGCCTTGGGGATTACTAAATTGAAGCCTACTTTGGTTTCTCTTCAGCTTGCTGATAGATCCTTAAGGAAGCCAAGTGGTATAGTCGAAGATGTCCTTGTGAAAATTTACAAGTTCATCTTTCCGGCTGATTTTATTGTGCTTGATATGGAAGTGGAAAATGAAATGCCTCTCATATTGGGTAGACCTTTCCTGGCCACAGCTCGTGCTATGATTGATGTGGAGCAAGGAAAGCTGGTGTTTAATGAATGATGACACAATTACTGTCAATGTCTTTGATGCTATAAAAAGACCATATGATGATAGTGATTGTTTCAAAATTAATGTTTTAGAAGAGGTGGTACATAAAGATAAAACTCCCTTGCAAGAATTGACTGTTGAATTGCAAGAGCGAGATCATATCCCTTTTGAGGAGGATATTAAGGCTGCTGATGAGTTCCTTGAGCATAAGGAATCTGACAAGGAAATAGGTGCTCCTAAAGTTGATCTTAAGGAGTTGCTTACTACTCTGAAGTACATGTTTCTGGGGGATAATGAGACATGCCCGGTGATTGTAAATAACGGGTTATCTGCTGATGATGAGAAGAAGTTGAAACAAGTTCTTCTAGAGCACAAGACTGCTTTAGGATGGTCCATTGCTGATCTAAAGGGTATAAGTCCTTCCTTCTGCACGCATAAAATTCTCATGGAAAATGATATCAAACCGGTAAGGAAGCCTCGGAGGAGATTAAACCCCATGATGAAAGAAGTAGTGAGAAAAGAAGTTGTTAAACTTCTTGATGCAGGCATGATTTATTCTATATCAGATACTGCATGGGAAAGCCCTATGCAAACCGTGCCTAAGAAAGGGGGTGTCACTGTAGTGAAGAATGATAAGGATGAGTTAATCTCTACCAGGACAATTACTGGCTGGCGGATGTGCGTCGACTATAGAAGGCTTAATGAAGCAACAAGGAAGGACCATTTTCCTCTTCCTTTTGTGGATCAAATGCTGGAAAGGATGGCGGGTCACTCTTATTATTGTTTTCTAGATGGATACAGTGGCTATAATCAAATTGCAGTGACTCCTGAAGATCAGGAGAAGACAACATTCACTTGTCCTTTTGGCGTTTTTGCCTATAGGAGGATGCCGTTTGGGTTATGCAATGCACCTGCTACTTTTCAGAAATGCATGTTATCAATTTTTTCTGACATGGTGGAAAAGTTCTTGGAGGTATTCATGGATGACTTTTCTGTCTTTGGCTCTTGTTTTGATGATTACTTAGGAAATTTGTCTAAAGTGCTGAGAAGATGCCAAGAGACAAATCTGGTTCTCAACTGGGAGAAATGTCACTTCATGGTTCAAGAAGGCATTGTGCTTGGACACAAAATTTCAAAGGATGGTATAGAAGTAGATAAAGCGAAGCTGATGCTCATTGAAAAACTACCTCCTCCAATTAATGTTAATGGAGTGAGAAGTTTCCTTGGTCATGCTGGCTTTTATAGAAGATTCATCAAGGATTTCTCTAAAATTGCCAAGCCACTAAGCCAACTTCTGATGAAAGACAATGAGTTTGTTTTCGATGATGCTTGCCTTAAAGCATTTAATTTGCTAAAGGAAAAGCTCACTACTGCTCCTGTTTTGATATCTCCTGATTGGAATATGCCGTTTGAGTTGATGTGTGACGCTAGTGACTTTGCTATTGGTGCTGTTCTTGGGCAGAGAAGAAACAAACTGTTGCATGTTATCTATTATGCCAGCAAGGTTCTGAATGAAGCACAAGTGAATTATGCAACAACGGAGAAGGAGATGCTTGCTGTGGTCTATGCACTTGATAAATTTAGACCATATCTCCTTGGTGCCAAGACAATCATTTTCACTGATCATGCGGCTATAAAATACTTGATTTCTAAACAAATGCCAAACCACGACTGCTAAGGTGGATGTTGTTGTTCCAAGAATTTGATTTGGAAATAAAAGACAAGTCGAGGATGGAGAATAAAGTTGCTGACCACTTGTCAAGAATTCAAGAGAAGAGCCTGCAAGATGATCCTGCTATAGAGATCAACGATTCTTTTCCTGATGAACAAGTTCTTACAATTTCTTTAAAATTGTTTGAGAAGCCAATTTTTGCTTTGCATGTGGAGCCTTGGTTTGCTGACTTTGTCAACTTTAAAGTGATCAAGAAAATACCTCCTAATTTCACAAAGCAACAAGTGAAAAAGTTCTTGTATGATGCAAGAAGGTATGTATGGGATGATCCATTTCTTTATTTCCAATGTGTTGATGGAATCTTGAGAAGATGTGTACCAGAGTTGGAAATCAAAGAAATTTTATGGCATTGTCACAATTCTGATTATGGTGGCCATTTTGGTGGTAATAGAACTGCTCAAAAGGTGTTGCAAAGTGGTTACTATTGGCCTACACTTTTCAAAGATGCAAGAGAATACGTTGAGAAGTGTGAAAGATGTCAGAAAATGGGTAACATTTTTCGTAGAGATGAGATGCCTCTAAACACTATTATGGAGGTAGAATTATTCGATTTATGGGGGATTGACTTCATGGGACCATTCCCATCTTCCTATTCCAACCAATATATTTTGGTAGCTGTTGACTACGTTTCTAAGTGGGTTGAGGCAGCAGCTCTTCCTACTAATGATGCCAAAGTGGTTGTGAATTTTCTGCAAAAGAACATTTTTACCAGGTTTGGTGTGCCGAGAGCAATCATAAGTGATGGAGGCTCTCATTTTTGTAACAAGCAGTTTGAGAATCCGTTGGCCAAGTATGGTGTCAGGCATAAGGTTGCTACACCTTATCATCCACAGACTAGTGGCCAAGTGGAAGTTTCCAACAGGGAACTGAAGCAAATCCTTGAAAAGACTGTTAGCATTTCTCGGAAGGATTGGTCAAAGAGATTAGATGATGCACTATGGGCCTATCGAACTGCATACAAAACTCCAATAGGAATGTCTCCCTATCAGCTTGTGTATGGGAAAGCTTGTCACTTACCTGTAGAGCTTGAACATAGAGCCTTTTGGTCTATTAAATTCTTGAACTTTGATGCCACAGTAGCTCTTGAGAAGAGAAAATTTCAACTGTTAGAGCTTGATGAATTCAGGAATTCTGCCTTTGAAAGCGCCAGAATATACAAAGAAAAGGCCAAGAAGTACCATGATAGCAAGATTGTCCACAAGGAATTTGAGCCTGGCCAACAGGTGTTGTTGTACAACTCCCGACTGAAGCTCTTTCCAGGAAAGTTGAAATCCAGGGGGACAGGTCCTTTTGTGGTTAAAAAGGCTTTTCCATATGGCACTGTTGAAATATCTCCCATGGATGAAGACAGACCTTTCAAGGTCAATGGCTCTAGGCTGAAGTTCTTTCACGGAGGACCGGTGGTGAAGCAGATTGTGGCCCTGCACCTTAAATCCATTGAGACTTAAAGAGGTAACCGTCAGGCTCGGGACGTTAAACACGCGCTAGTTGGGAGGCAACCCAGCATTTTTATTTTTATTTTTATTTTTACTGCATATTTTTAGGTAGTTAAGTTAATAAAGTTTGAGAGAAAATTATGAGACTCAGAAAAAGAAAAATAAGGAGGCAGCAGCTATACGCTTCAAGCGTAGAGGAGATTAATGAGACAGTAGGTCTACGCTTCAAGCGTAGGATTGAACGCTTGCAGCGTAGAAAAAGTAAAGAGTCAGTGATTGAGCGCTCCAAGCGTAGGTTTTTACGCTTGCAGCGCAGGAAATTAGTGAAGTCAGTGGGTGAACGCTCCAAGTGTAGGATTCTACGCTTGAAGCGTGGGTTGCGAAATTGGTCAGGTGTCGAGGCAGTGAGTCTACGCTTGAAGCGTAGAACTCTACGCTTCAAGCGTAGAACGGGTTTAATTTAAAACCCTAATTTCTTTTCCCTGTAGCGCCGCGACCCCTTTCCCCCTTCCCTGTTCTCCCTCTTCTTCTCTCCTGCTCTCTCTTCCCTATCTTCTCCAACCACCACCCTCCATTCTTCAGCCACCACACGAACCACCACGAACCACAATCAACCACCACCGCTGTCCACCATCATCAACCCACAAACCACCACTGCGAACCACCACCCTCCATCCTTCAACCACCACCTCCCTTGCTTTCATTGTCATCTTCTCCACAACTCCACCATTCGTTGACGTTGGGCAAATTGATTTGAACATTCGTTGGTTGAATTTTGGCCAATTGCTTGGGCACATTTACTGAAAATTTTAAAATTTTCCCAAATGGCTGGAGAAAAGGTAATCCCTTTATTATTATTTTTACTGAGAATTTGCATGTTGATATACATTGCTGGAGTAAATGTTGATAAAAATGCACATTGAGATTGTTTGCTGATTGTTTGCTGATTGACTTTCACTGAGAATATGCATTAGCATTTCGTGTAATGAAAATTGTTCAATGATAATGCTCAGTGTTAGTAATGATAAAATATATTGTCCTTGTGCAATTGCTGATTCACATTATTAATGGGGGTTGGATCTGTTGATATGGGTTGATGGTTGAAAATAAATATGGGAATTGATCTGAATATTGTCATCAATTTGAATTGAATTCTTTTGCTGATAATATTTGGTACTCTACTGTATTGGGGACTTTTCTGATTTTCAGGAAAAAAGGATTGTTAAAACCAAAAAGGGTACTGAAGGGTCGTCTTCTGCTAAGAGACCCCGCACTAATTTTGACTCCAAAAGGTTTCTGTCTGCAGAAAAGCAAGATTGCTATGAGAATAAGCTGAAGGATAAAAATGTGATAAAGGAAAGGGGGTTTGATATGGGAAATCTTCTGCTCTTTGATGAAATTTATGCAGTTGTTGAGAGGAGACGATGGAGAACATTAGTGACCTTTCCACAAGACAGTTCAGGGCGAATTCTGAGAGAATTTTTAGCTAATGCTGACAAGGAAACTGTAAATGCCACCCGCAAGTGCTGGGTGAGAGGAAAAGAAGTCCCTTTTGATGCTAGAACAATTGAGGAGTTCCTACAAACCTCATACAATCCAAATGTTGAGTGTGAATTCGTCAGACTCTTCAACATGATGCAACCTTCAGAAGGGAGAGACTCTTACAGGGAAGAGATGCTTATTATTGCTGATGAGATCAGAGAGAGGATTACCAGCCCATTCTCTGAGTGGAAATTTAGACAGGGTCTCACCAATGTACCTGAAAAGTTCAGCAGACTCTGCCTTACTGGTGAGGCCATCAGTTGGCACACTTTTGTGAATGCTACTGTTATCCCATCTACAAACAAGAGCGATGTAAATGTTGAGAGGGCAGTTCTGTATTATGTGCTGATGGGAGATAGGAATTTGAACATCGCTGCCATCCTTTCTAACAGAATTGTCCATCTTATCACTCAGAGCAAGGACAACAGTCTGTTGGCTCACAGCTCTTTGATTTCTCACTTATGCATTCGAGCTGGGGTAGAAATCCTCGATTCTGAGCCATTAGATGTGAAGGCTGAAAAGCCTATGACTAAGATTGCCTTGGGGGGTTACTACAAAGAGTCAGAAAAGCATGCAGTATGGCTTTTAAATAGGCAAGCCCCTCCTATACCCCCTCCAGAACACCAGGATCCTCCAGCACCTCAGGCACCTCCGGCATCTTCAGCTTCATCCTTCTCTCGCCAGCCACTTTATGAGGATTCTCCCATCATCCTTGAGATGCATGCTATGATGAAGGCCATGTGCCTAAAGATGGGGATTGATCCAGCAGATCCTCCTAGCTCCTTCCAGCAGCATACCTTGGAGGAGTGATCGCTGGATTTTTCTTTTCTTTTCTCTCTTATTTTTGTTAGCATTTTAGTTTTATTTTTATTTTTCCTTTTTGATGTTTTTGATGACCATTAGGATCTTGTTAGGGTCACTGCTACTTTATGGATTTGTACCCCCTATGGTATTTTTCACTGTTTTGCTGATACATTTATGTTAATGATGTGTGTTTCAATTGCGCAGCAGTCCTTATTGATTACACTTAGTTATTGCTGGGGACAGTAATTTCTAAAATCTGGGAATGGTGGTTAGCCTTGCCATGATCA
>JAVKPL010000692.1:0-151487 GCA_032173675.1 Gastrolobium villosum
CACTAATCCATTTCAATCAATCAATAACTATTATGTGAAATAATAATTTGAAAAAAAGAAAAAAATAATTAAAAATTATAAACACGTGCTTTTCTCTAACAGGTGTATTATTCATTTAGAGAAGTCAATTTAGTTTCTAATTTTTAAAAAATTATCAAGAATAATTAGTATCATACAATATATAAATATATTTTGTTACAGGAACATTTTATTTGTTTTTATATGTAGGGAAATATCATTGTATTTATTTTTAATAATTATATTAGTACTCCGAATCAAGTTACTAACATAACATTGTACGAATTTAGACACATTTACTAAAATAAATATTTGATATATTATAAAAGTATTTTTAAATATATATGTTTCATATGATACGTAATGATAAATATTTGATATATTTTGTTACCAAAAAAAATATTTGATATATTTTCAATATTTAGTAAAGAATTTTAACTGAAAAATAAATATATCTAATATCTTTTATTTTTGGTAAGGCATATATCTAATATCTTAATTGTACAAAAACTGCTCAATATCTTATTCATTAATAATTAGAACAATTATTAAAAGAGTTTTACTATCATATATTTTAAAAGATATTTATTATAAAATTACATAATTGTTTAACTCAATAAAAATATTCAATCTCTTAAAACTTAAAAAAAAAATTATTTCAAAATCATTATGAAAACAACAGTTTATATATATATATATATATATATATATATATATATATATATATATATATATGGATATGATCCTTTGACACCTCATCTGAGAGCCGTTAGATAAAAAAAAAAAAAATCAATGGTGGCACATGCTTTCAAATCAGAGTCATCAATCTTTTTTTATCTAACGGCTCTAAGATGAGGTGTCAAATTTCAAATTTGACACTAGTGTCAAAGGATCCTGTCTCACACACACACATATATATATATATATATATATATATATATATAGAATTATATATGTTAACAAAAAAATTTATTTGTCAAATTACTATTTCTCATATATATCCCATAAATCATAGTCATTGATTGATTGAAATGGAAAGATAAGGATTTCAACATAAGTAATAGGAAAGAGTAGCAGCACAAGCTCAACCCAAAAAATAAGAAGAAAATATTTGCATATCTTGAAGCATATTTTTCACCTAATTTGCTATATTGTGTAGAAAATTTGTCCACGTCTAACATATATTTTGCTTTTGCTCATAGCAGGGACTGGTGTTTTGACCACCTAACTCGCTATTACCAGTAGCGAATTAGGTGGCCACTACAGGCATACCACATTTGCAAACTAAATTCGTTACCTGTTGTAGTGAATTTACACAAGTGATACTTTGAGAAATGTTATCGTTCACATGGCATTTGAGAAATTATTTTTGGGATGTGTGTCATTTAGGTCATTGTGCCCGAGAATCCCTCATGAAATATCAAAAACTGCAGTAAGCATAGCTCGGTAGTTCTCTATATGCTTTCATTTCGTTTTATTTTAATTTGCAATTAAAAAGTAACATAACAATATGTGATGTCACGTGTTTAAATCATCTAATCAGTATTTAAAATCCAAGGTAAGGCTCTATAAATGAAATTTTAGCATTTTGATTATAGTAATGCAAAATGAGAAAATATATATGGGATTGAATCAAAATATAAATATTTTATTAAAATAATACCCTTTAAAGCATTTAAATCATGTATAGAAGAGATGCATGGAGTATGCACATTCAAGTCGTGCATGAAGATGATGTGTGACTTATGATACTACATGCTATATGCATCTCACTATATTATTTTGATAAAATATTTGAATTTTAAATCAATATTTTTTTAAAAAAACTTTCCCATAATGTATTAAATGGGTCAAAGTCCTAAGGGCCTGTTTGGTATGTGTATAAGACTTGATAGTATAAGCTTATACTATACGTTATGATATTTTTAGTTGTTTGTGTGACCAACGTATAGTATCAGCAAAGGAAGGATGAGAAAGACTTATTTTTCATTTTGGGGGCGTTTGGTAGAGGAGAATTTTTTTTTACCCGAGAATCATAATTCCCGAGAATATGATAGGAAAGTGAATTTTCCGAGAATGTTAGGTCAATTTTCCTGATATTATGTTTCGTTGATTGTGAAATATTGATAAGAATATGTATCGAATTTACAAAATCAACCTTTATCATTCATTTTGTTTATTCATCAATATTTTTTTTATTCAGATTGAGGCAACAGTAAGCAGTTACTACCATTCCAAATGGTCACCTTTAGGATTCACCACTACCAGGTTGTTGAAAAATAACCCCGACTGAGAATGTCGATGAGGTTAGGGTCATTGGGGATGATGGCAGTGGCTCGGCGGCCATTGGAGGTGGTGAGTTGGAGGACAGAACTATTTTTGTTGAACTGAACCCTATTGACCTTGCCCTTCTTCATGTTATACAAGACCAAAGCTTGAGGATGAGGCTTTTTGTTCTTGAAGATGTTTTATTTGGCGTTTATAAACCCTGTTTTGAAAATAAATGATGTCGATTTGGTTGTTTTCAGGGATAGGAGAACTTTGCTTCCAACAAAGTTCGAAGAAAGAAAAATGTTGGCGGCGAAGATACGTAGGGTATTTTTGTTTGAATAATTTACGAACGTTTTCCCATCATGTAGAATACCAGGTGTGGGGTGGAATTATTCGATGGGATTTTTGTTTACACCTTAAAATCCCAGGAAAATAAGTTTTTTGGAGAAATTTTTACTCTTTCTCGTACCAAACTTGTGAAAATAATATTCTCAATCTCATTTTCTCATAATTTTAAAAAATTTCCTTATATCAAAAACCCACAAAACAGAATTTGTGAGGTTAACATGGGTAAAAAAATTATCCAAGTCTACCAAACCATTTGATTCAATTGCATGCATGCCATCTAGCAAGTGTTGATCGTGATCAAGTGGCATAGTGGGGGATTGCTACAATAATCGTGAGAAGCTGACAAAGCCAAAATCTTATTTACTACGTTGTGTTTTTGCGTCAAATGATCATTGAAAAGCAATGCAATGCCTTATCAGCTGCATAGTGTCCAATGCTTGCTTGCCTGTGAATTTGAGTGCAACTTAAAACAAAAAAATTTATCAGCTTTTGCATTGTTTCAAGTTTTTTATTTATTTATAAATCATATTTTTTTTATGGGAGGCAATCTTATATATTATAAAGGAAAATCGTTTGTTGGAAAGTTTGATGACGTGTCGTGCTCTCCTTCAATTTCATCTTTGTGTTCACATCTAAAGGAATTTGAAATGTTTCTTGCTATAGTAACTTTTTTAATTTTTTTAGCTTAAATTTAAAAAAAAAACAATTAAATTCCCACTAACTCCTGCATTGGTATTTGCCAAGCCTATTAAAATCGCATTAAACTCAACTAAAATCCCACTAAACATCTGTATTAATACCCCACTACTTTTTCAAAATTCGAATTTTAAACATGATATAGGTGGGAAAAGAGTTCAATATTATTTAGTGGCAGACAATTGTATTATTGGAAGGTGGAAGAGGTTATCAACCAAATCAGAAGCCTCCTTCCTCCAAATTGCAATGATGGTGCTAATAGGTTGATTTGGCGTGTCCCTGGTTTTCCCTGAATATCAGTTAAAGGTTTGTATACTGCATTTTCGAATTGTGATATGCAGAGAAAAATTCCTGAGTTGTGGAAAGCAATATGGAATTAGATGGGACATCAGAGAATTAGATTATTTTTATGGAAGGTGGGACATGATAAATTGCCAACTAAGAGCAGATTAAATAAAATTAATCTGGGTGATGCGATTTGCCCGGTTTGCAATCAAGAAGTTGAAAGCACTTTACATTTGTTAAGAGACTGCTTTTTAATCAGGAATGTCTGGTTAAAGTTGTCACCTCAATTGGCTGGTTCTTCCTTCTTTGATCTTAACTTGCAGGATTGGCTAATGGCTAATTTAAAGAACTTCTCAGCCGGTTATTTCAATTTGTACTGGACGTTGTTATTTGGTGTAATGTGTTGGAAAGCTTGGTCATGGAGAAATGAAGTTCTGCACGCTGCAGGAGGAATTGATAGCAAGTGTAAGATTGAGATTATAATTTCATATGCTAAAGAGGTGTTTTTAGCTTATGAATTGGGTAATAATAGGATTCGTGATAGATCTATTCCATCAAACATGATTAGATGGGAGCCTCCCGAGCAAGGGTGGATCAAAATAAATACTAATGGGGCTTCCAGAGGTGACCCGGGTAAAGCTACTTGTGGTGGTCTGGTTCATGGTCCAGATGGTAAATGATTGGAAGCTTTCTCTTATAGGGTGGGTTATTGCAATGCAATTACTGCTGAATTGTGGGGTATTCTGAAAGGGTTGGAGAGAGCATGGGTAGGTGGATGGAGGAAGATTATTATTAAAAGTGATTCAACTTATGCTATCACTTTGCTCACCAATCCAGGTGATGCATCTTGTGAGTCTCATTTAATAACTCGTATATGGGAATGACTTTTAAAAGATTGTTCGGTTCAATTGTTGCATACTTATAGGGAAGGTAATATTTGTGCGGACTGGTTAGCTAATCTTCCACTGGAGAAATCAGATCAAGAAGATTTTACTTTATTTCAGTTTCCCCCTCCTGAGATTATATGGTTGTATTTTTCTGATTTTAGCTCTGTTCACAGGGCTAGACACTCCCTGGTGTAATTTTTTTTTTTTTTGGGCATAGGCCTTCACCAAAAAAATTTAAAAAAATAATATCCCACTACTTTCTACATGGGAAGGGGAACTGTTGAGTATATTAATAATATTTATTGAAAAGTGTATATTATTTTAATACAAAAAATAAGTTCAAGAAACCTCCTTTAGTTCGTGTATTCTCCATATTGTTTTATGAGATATGGACTTCATGTATTCTTCTTTTTAAATGGTTTAGTTTATTCTCCTCACTATCAAAGTCACCAAGTGTGCATTTACCAAGATAAAGTTTAAATGATATTTATGATTACATAGTGGAGTACCCCATAAGGTAGATGACAAATGTATTATATAATCAGAGTAAGCATACTCTTATATCAATAATTTGAACATAGTTTGTTTTTTTGTTTTTTTAATAGAGTTCAAGAAAAAAACTCAATGGCTGAATCAACTTCTACAAAGCATGCAAGGATCCTTGACAATGAAGGAAATGAGTCTCTTAAAATTCTTCCAAACGACATTTTATTGGAGATTTTTGCAAGGGTTGAATCTCAAACCATCAGTGACATCTACAATGTTTAACTAACCTGTAAGGAATTTCGTAATATTGCACAAGATCCTTATTTGTATAAATGTGACATACAAATGTTCCTTGCTGAAGAAATTTACAACTCTAGCGGTTGATGATGTTAGGATGTGAAAAGTTATTGGAATAAATTCTCTTTTTTTTCGTTTATAGCTTTGGGAATTTAAAAGTCACAATGACGAATGGATTGCTTATAGAAGTTAATGGAATTGTTGCATCGTTTGTTTTGTAATGTGTCAAACAATGAAACAGTGCATGTGTCCCCAATTATCTTTTAGTATTCCTAAGACCATCAAGTAATTATACAGGTCTTCTGGCGTTAATTAGGGAAATGTAAATCATTAAAACAAATTATTGCTTTGTGCATTGGAATGGAAGGGGCTAATAAACAATCCACTTGAAACGTCATAATTGAAGATCATAGTGTTCCATAAATATTTAGGAGCTAAGAGTTATGGAAAATACTAAGTCTTAATCTTTAATGGTAAATTAAGATTCCTATAAACATTAAAATATTGTACCAGTTTAATGTATTATTCTATTGATTATTGCATTGGCTTTTAGTACAAAAAACACCATTAATTAATTATTTGTGTGTTTATCAAAGACAACATATCACAAAAAAAAATAGATTAACCAACTTTATATGATCCAAGGGATTTCAAATTTTAAAATAGAGGTCTAAACAATCAAATGAAATGGATTTTTAAAAATAAAAATAGATTTTTTTTGGATTGATAGATCGTATTTTTAAAAATCAAATAGAGTCTTTTGGATTGAATTGAATCTTAACAGTCACTCTAAGCAGATACAATAATTCGTTAAACATTTTCGCTTCTCAAACGTTATGTCTATTAGGAATGTGGCTTCCATACTCAAGAGGGGATGAATTGAGTATTTCAAGATTTTCGCAAAAGCCCTCTTCGGGTTTCTAAATAATCATTTCAAGCAAACTTTGATATGTGAAAAGCTAATCAATACATTCAGACAATCCATAATATATAATATATCACAATTATAGAACTTATACTAGCACATACAATATATCAAAGAAGCAATTAAAGTGCTAGAAATAAAGAGTTTAGAGTTTAGAGAATTGCAAACACAATATATCCTGGTTCGGTCACCACCACTTGTAACCTACGTCCAGACTGAAGCCGCTCGATCAACTCTTTCACTAATGGTCAAGCTTCATGGTTGCTTGACAAACCTTTACAATCTTCCAAGACTTCGGGTTCGTGGATATCTTTCAATCTCCAAATTTACTTAGGTATTTGGCCACCTCTCAAACAATGGGTCTCGCAACCCTTTCAACTCAAGAATACAAGGGAGAAAATATTTAGAAATGAATATACACTCTCAAAGTGTGGATATACAACTTGAAGCACTATGGGTATATGGATTTTCAAGATATGAGCTCAAATATTTTTGATCTTTGAAAATATGAAAGAATATGCAAGTGATAGTGTATAAGGTCTCAAAGTATGCTTAATATGTGTAGAAATAATGTCCAATGTTTTTAAGTCATTGAGAATGCATATATAGTGTCTTCATTGAAAACTAGCCGTTGGAAAACTAGCCATTGGAAAACTAGTCATTTATAGCCGTTGGAAAACTAGTCGTTTATAGCTGTTGGGATCTCATTTGAAAAACTAGTTGTTTATAGCCATTGGGATCTCATTTGAAAAGCTAGTCGTTTTATAGTCGTTGGGATCTCATTTGAAAAACTAGCCGTTGGGATCTGTCGCAGTGGTAATCGATTCCTAACTTGACAACAAGAACATTGTTTCATATTTTGGCTATAATTTGAGTTATACTTGTCGAATTGATGCGATCTTGGTCTCTTTGGAAAGATAAAAGAGATATCTACAACTTTTATGCAGAACACAAGATCCAAATCCATCATCGTAGATACAAAAAATTGTATGGAAGGTAGCAACAAATTGTAAGTTCAAATATGTTCTAGCTTGCTTCCAACTACTTTTTGTGAAAGATCTTGACTTGATAAATATGTTTTGAAGTTATAAAATATGTCAAGGATCTTTTCCATGAATTTTTCAAAATTCTTTCAAGTATATAAAGGTTATGATTATGCAATTTGAAAAACATATTTACTTTGAGAAAAACTTTGAGCTCATACAATGCAATCTATCATATACCCTCACATATATTCTAAGTCCTAAAGATATATTCTAAATATAATTTTAGACTTAGCTTCATGTCTTGTGTCTTAGATCTTTTCCTGAACTTGATGCTTTGACTTGTTGAATATGACAATACTTGATACTTTGTTGGTTTTGATCATTTTTCACCATGGTTATGATATTGAGTTTCTCTTAGATGTTGTCCATGGTTAGTTATCTTTGATCTTGTTATTGCTCTTCTTATTATTCCTTGTTGCTCTTGATCCAATGATCTTGGCTTTTGTTGTTGCCACTTTGTTATCATCAAAACATACATTGTATCTACAATCTCCCCCTTTTTGATGATGACAAACTTAAAATTGAGAAAGGGTTAGTATAATAAATATTCTCAAATAATGTATATCATACTTCCTCTCAAAATATGAATGGTTTCAAATCAACATATATGTATATGGTGGAAGAATATAATTTTTTCGATTTTCATATTTTTCTCCCCCTTTTGGCAACATCAAAAAGCATAAACCAAGATAAGCATGCAAACTTGTGAGCAATAAAATTTCGTTGAGCATGTTAATAAAGAACACTTGTTATTTAGCAACAAAGCAACTATCAAAGCTCTCCCTTAATCGATGAATGGTTTCAAAGACAAAAGTGTGAGAATTATATGGTCAACAAACATCATTTTTACATTTTTAGTGCATTCTCCCTTTTTCATCTTTGACTTTAACTTTTCTCCACATGTTAGGTAGAAGTGTATTACACTTTCTCGATTGGCACTCACTCTCCCCTTAGGCAACATCAAAAGGAATTAAATAGCTAAGACATATAACAGAGCATCCAAATGATTCAAGTAAGTGCAAATATGCTTTGGAAGTTGATTTAAATCATCAAGTGCTCAATATATCATAAATCCAACACAAATGATCCACTCAAGTCAAAACATACAAATATCAGCATATGGTCCGAGTTCAAAGCATTTATATCACAAAGATCTAGGATATGCAAATAATAATACAATACTAAGCATCAAATCCTAGTTGAACATTGTATAGAATATGACAAGAGATGTGATAAATGATTTTCTCCCATTTTTGCTAGCATAAAATAATATGTGCGGGTTTTAGGCATATGACTAGCATGACTTTGATAATAGCAAGCATAAGATTCGTAGACATGTATTAAGCAAGTTGCTTTAATAGCATAAATCATTCGACATATCTACACAAATATTTAGAGTAGTATCATGTCGTATGCAAGCAAATAGAGAGGTTAGGAGACTTCGTTAACTTATGGAGTATTTTACAAATTAAACCTTTTTGAAGTATTTCTAATATGGTTATTCTCCATTCCTTTGTAAGCTCTTAGCTTTGTTCTTCTTGTTGAGGTGAATTTTCAATTTTAACTTCATTCATTTGTTCTCCCCCTCTTCACTTTTCTTATCACCAAAAGAATGTAGTTCACTTTGCTACAATATAATCATCACAAACATCCTTTCTAGCCACAATGAAGTTAGTCTCTTTAAAAGCAAAAACTATTTACTCTTCCATTGTCATAATTATTTTATAAGTCAAGTGATAGATATAACAAATAAGTGCTAGGCTCCCCCTCAAATCATGCATACTAGTAAAATATAAGTCATATGATTACACATGTATGTATTAGTAAGAATATATCCATTTTTGAAACACAAAATAGATCAAATGAAGAATGTTTGCCAAAACCATATAAGTGCATTATCATAAACAAGCGTTTGGCAAAAGGTACTTTCTCTTAAACCATTAAGTATAGATATTCTTAAACTTAATTCTCATTTCAAAAAGAATTTAAGAAAGATAAAGACATTTTCCATTTAAGAAAGTATATCCCTTGAGTGTAATCAAAATAATATTAAAAACATCTCTCATCTTTTTCTCATTAGTTAAAAAGTCTTGAAATAATATAGAAATTTTGAAGACTAAGACTCATCTTCTGAATTTTCAAATGTTCACATTTGTAAATCATTTCAAAATATTGATATTTGGAACTTTCTTAAATTTTCTCTCAATATTTGATTGCACTTTTCAAAGCAAGTAGAGAGACTATTACATTTATATCATGTATCCAAATATTTTTCCAATTTCCAAGATAACAAAAAGGTGAAAGATATTTTCAACATTTTGAAATAGTTCTCAAGGATATAAGGTTTTCAAAAGCTTATCTCAAATGACATAAGAGATTTTTCTTCAAAATCAAGTCAAAAGCTCATTTCATAACAAAAAGATTTTCATAAAAATTATACCACTTAGAAGCAAGATAATTATTGATTAAAGTTCCAACTAAATGAAATATGCTATTAGAATCAAAATACATATATATTCAAACAAGGTTTACTCTATATGCAATGACAAAATTCAAGATATAAGATCTAATTATACATTTTTTTCATGCTAACCATATTTCTCAAGTAAGGAAGGAACAAATAGCATATCATCCATACTATAGAATTCCATAATAGTTAGGGATAGTGATACTTATCGAGATCAAATTTGATGTGATGCTCCTTATTCATGGTGATCCTAGGCACTTGAGCTTTCTTCCTTTAAGTTTTCCATTTGTGAGCAAGTGAAGAAAGTCTCTTTTGGTGCTCTTCATTCATCTCTTTCTTTGTCCACATATGCTTGACACTTCAATATTTGGTTGCCATATTTGATTACCAATTGTAGAATTAACTCTTAAAGCTTTTCAAATCAAAGGTTAGGAACAAATATCATTTAAGCATATCTCCAAGCAAAAATTAGATTGATGTACAACATAAGCCATTTATCATAGTATCAAATATATATTCAAATATAAATGAAGCACATATGCTCTTGAATCTTAAAATATATATTTAAGCATAGTCAAAACATGATTCAAGATTAGCAAGAAATATATGGCCATCATTAAAACATATTGGGGCATTTTGAAGCAAGTAATGATCATATAAGTCATGTTATTATAGATGAGCAATTTTAAACATAATCACATGCAAATCCAAAAGATACAATTTCTTTTCAAAAACCAGTACTTTAAAGATCATGGAATTAGCATTTTACACATATCTTTCTTGTTTTAAGAGTATGGTATATGTCAAGCAATTAATACAAGAAGATATTTAATTTCCTAATCTTCAAGTAAGCATATGATACATTTAAGCATATAACAAAGAAGTGAAATCATTTTTGTGCATGTATAGCTCCAAGTAAAAACAAGGATATACTCTAAAGCTCAAGCTCAAAATTATCATGCTATTTAGGGCATATTGCTAGAATAACATAATCAATAGAATATGTAAGAATAGCAACTAAATCTCAAAGAATTCCCTAATTATCGTGTATATAGCATTTAGAGCTCAAAGAAGGATAGAAGTAACCGAATTTAAATTCTTTCAATTTAGAATATGGCTCCTTGAGGTTATCATAAATATCCTTGTACTTTATTATGCTTGCATCCCTCTTATATGTTGGATACTTTCATGCTTTCCAAGTCTCAAGTTGAATAAACTTATTTCATTTGAATACATTCTTGATGTAGTTGTACTCTTATAATTCAAAGCTCTTTTGGTATCCGCTTTGGATCCAGGAGTTAGTCATTGATCATCAATTCATTATGCTCTCATAAAGATCAATAATACCACACACAAATTGAGCATAATAAGTTAAATAATCAATTTAGCATTAAGCACAAAGTCAATAACATTTTCACAGTTTCTTTCTCAGTCAACATGAGAATTACAATTTTCTTACACACCCTTCGATTTCCATGCTGAGATGGATCCTACATATAATTTTTTCTAACACATAGGTCTCACATGCTTTTTATCTCTACAACATGAGATTTCAATTCTCCTTCAACATGAGAATTATAAAACACTAACTTTATTGTTAAGTTTATGTAAAATTAATTAAAAGTTTTAGGGGAAGTTGTTGTCTGCATGCATGTGACTTGCTTTCCTTTATAAAGTTTCTACCTAAACCGCTAGCTTTCATTACTGGGTAAGCTGATAACGGAGTACAAAATTCAATTTTCGCCTAGGCCATGAGACTTCATATATGTTTGCAGATCCTACTCCATGTAATTTGTGTTGTGCTATTTTTTATTTATTTTTAAATATACATTGTTTTTGATATTTTGGAACACCGACCAAAATGTCACTGTTCATCAAGTTTTTTTACCTAAATGTCACGCGAATAGTGTTATTTCCCAACCTGCCACGGGAGCAAGTTCGCTACCCCGTGTAGTGAACTCGGTTGGCTGACGTGTCACATTTCTAGTGGATAACAAGTACCAAGTTAAAAAAAAATGAAGTTCGCTACATTGGGTAGCGAACTTGGTATCCACTAGAAACGTAACACGTCAGCAAACTGAGTTCGCTACACCCCGTGGCAGATTAGAAAATAATACTGTTCACATGGCATTTAGAAAATACTACTGTTCACATGGCATTTAGATAAAAATCTTGGTGAACAGTGACATTGTGATCACTGTTCCTGATATTTTCACCGAGTGTGACGTAGGTTAAAAGTCTTTCCAAAAATATTGCTCTAAATTTTTTTGATATTGAGATTCAAACCATCACCTTTTTTAATATAATTTGAAAGTATTATTATTTAACCTCCTCCAGTTACTTCACGGCTCCGGAGCTACCCCTCGTTAAAACAACAACGAGTGTAATATGAAACTAATTCTCCGTTTGAGGAGAGAGACATGTCATTTGGTTCCAAATTTTTTTTAAGAATTTGCTTGAGGTAAAATTTAAACCCTCTTCTAAACAAACCCTTAAAAATTCTGTTGCCATGGTGGTTTCAAACGATCACTCTTCATCACGCGGCTAGTCGCACCCATTGAGGAGCTGTGCTATCTTTTTACATAGACTGACAGGCCCAGTGGTTTAAATTACTGAGAATATGCTGATTTAGTTACTGGTGAGGGCGTACAAGAGAAAATTTTCATGATGTAAATATTATCATTAAATTATGTTGGTACACATAAAAAAAAGAACTTAAATAAAAGAAAGAAAGAAAACTGTTCAGTAGGGATAGAAAGAAAGAAAATTTGGACACGTGCTGTATTAGAATTAAATCCTAATAGTATTCCAAAAAAAAAAAAATTAAATCCTAATAATATATAAGCACACATATGTACCATTTTGAAAATGCATCTTCCAGAAGTTGGCTAACAGTGCATCTTAATATTAGGACTTGTTTAATATTAAGAAGAAAAAAAAAATTCAAAATGTAGGGCCGTGAGCCCACATGCATTGGGCTAATAGAAATAGCCTCTTCTGTCTTTATGATTCTACTGAGAGGAGTGTTTAGATTTTGACATATTAAAACGTGTATTTGCTCAAGGTGAATTTGTGTTAGAAGAAAAAAAAATGTTTAATTCAATTTTGCATTTAATAGAAGGGAAAAGTATTTCTCCTGTGTCACCGGAGATAAAGTTATTTCAGTGACATTATTTTGTGTTATAAGATTAAAAAATTATAATGATAAAGACTAATATAATCCTATAATATATTAAAATTATAAAAATATTTTGATTTCTCGTTGTTTTAAACTCATCGCGGATAATTTATCTGTCGGAGAGATCCTTTACGCTTGACAGAAAGCTAGCTGTGTTAAAGAGAATCGAAAAAACATGAGTTGAGAAAAGAATGAGAAACCCGCAAATTTGAAAACGAAGAAAATGTTTTAAAAAAAAGATAATATTGGTCGAAAAGCTGGATTTCAGGTATGAAGCATGAGTTGAGAAAAGAATGAGAAACCGCAAATTTGAAAAACGAAGAATTCTGGTCTGTTTTTTATTGTATTATGATTTTTTCTGTTTTATAGAATAATTAGTAAAATTATTGTTTTTTATTTTAAAAGTTAAATATCAAAACATAAAATAAATATCTCTAAATTTGCTTCTAAAAACAAACAAACAACAAATTCTAAAATCTAAATTTTTTTTAGAGTAAATATTCTTTTTGGTCCTCAGCAAATTTTACGATGCACGCTTTAGTCCATAGCAAATAAAAAAGTTATTTATGGTCTCTAAAAAATTCAAAATGGACATATTTAGTTGAAATCGCGGTCCCTCATAAATTTAAAAAAGATCCACATTAGTCCCTCAAAAGTACTAAAGTGGGTTCACTTTGAATTTTTTAAGAACCACAAATAATTTTTTTATTTGTTTGGGAGTAAAATGGGTATCTTGAAATTTGCCGAGGATAAGAACTTATCAAATTTGTTTTTTATTCTAAAAATTAAAAATCATTTTTCGAATCAAATTTCAAATATGCCCCTGCATGTGGGAAATTTCTCTGGTGCTACGGATACACCGTAAATTCGGTTCATCTTCCATTCACATCGTGACGTGTGTCTTACTTTTATCAAATCAATAATAAATAATTTATTTTAAAATTAAGAGAGAGTAATTTAATATAAAATAAGACACCTGTTATAATATGAGGGGAAGATGCACCGAATTTTCGCTACATCTGTAGTACCAAAAATATTCTCATGCATGTGACAGTGTTGGTTCGCGTTACAACAGTGCACGTGCCTGAATACCGACGTGGAAAACAAACCAACATTCTTCGAAAGAAGACTCTTAATTGGAAATCTCGTATTAAAAAAAGAAATATTATACTTATGACCTATTTTTTTTTATAACTCTTACAATCATTATTTTAATCATTGATTTCCATCAATCAACGGTTAAGATTTATTACAAATTAACAAGTAATTTATAAATTTTATTGACGAAAATCTAACCGTTGATTGACGGAAATCAACGGTTAAAATATTGGTTGTAAGAGGTTATAAAGGAAAATATGGTGTAAATATAACTTTCCCCTTAAAAAATGATTTAATTATGTGAAAAAAATCACAATTATATAAAAATAAAATTGGTTTTTATTAGTGTCATTTAACATAACTATCTTATGTTGTAGAGAGAAAATAAGTGGGTCCCACCAGGACTACGGAAATCGAAGTGAGAGAAAATAAGAGATGATATTTTAGGTAAAAAGAGAGTAATATTTCCCAAATGAAATAAGGGAAATCACTTTCCTTATTTTTCCTTTATTTATTTATTTAATTTTTTTAAAAATGGTAAGGCCCATTATGTTTTTGTGTCAGCTGCAAACTCTCAAATTTTACAGTTACACGAGAGTTGCAAAGTCCATAAAATAATCTTATAATTATCAATTTTAATATTTTTTAACTATTATTAATAAATAATTTTTACATAATTATGATACTCCATGTTACCTTGTTATATTTGGCTTTAATGTTTTAAATTAAATGTAAATGAATTATCTATATTTATTCCCAAAATAATGTCATTTTGGGTATAATAAATTATAATTGCAATTTTTTTTTTTAAATTTCAGCTTCAAAACAACATTATTTTGTATATTGACATAAAAAAAGCGAACCCATCATATATATATATATGTGTGGTAAAATCATTTCTGCAGTCGCTTTACGTACAATAATAACAGGTATATGGTTATGATTCCCTACATTTAATGCTTTCATGCTTTGTATGGTTATGATTCCCTATATTTAATGCTTTCAAGTATATGTATGACAAGTATTTGATTGCTGCACGTACAGCAACCGCAGAAATGTAAACCCATATAATATATATAGAGGATCATTTGATACCGTGTCAACTTTAATTTTTGACACCTAATACAGAGCCATTCGATTAGAAAAAATCAATGGTGTCATATGCTTACAAATCAGAGTCGTTGATCTTTTCTGATCTAATGACTCTTTGACGAGGTGTCAAAATTCAAAATTAAATGTCAAATACCCTTTTATGTATGAGGTTGGATCATTTGACACCAGTATCAAATTTTAAATTTGACACCTCATCTGAGAGCCGTTAGATTAGAAAAAATCAACGGTTCTGATTTGTAAACATGACATCAAAATTAAATGTCAAATACCCTTATATATATATATATATATATATATATATATATATATATATATATATATATTTATTTCTAAGAAAGGATCCACTCCCTTTTTTGATTATATATATATTTCTAAGAAAGGATCCACTCCCTTTTTTGATTGTTTATCAAAACCAAACATTTCCATCAAAAATCCTCAAACTAACAAATGATTTTGCCAACAATCAAAGCAAATCATCTAAAACATCCTTACTAACCCTCATTTGCTGACGGCAAATGTCTCTAACCCTTCCCTCTTGCAAATCCACTTCCCAAAAATCCCATCTCTTTTAATCTCTCTAGTTTTTTTTTTTTTTTTTTTTTTTTAACCTTTCCCTTAGCTCTGAATCTTCCTTTAATTCACTCTGCCTCTTCTGGGTATGGACCATTTTCCCTCCCCAATACTATTCCTCACTTGAATCCCAAGTTAACAAGCAAAACCTTACACTGCAAGCGTGTTCTAATTTTGGGGTGACATTAACGTAGATCTTGAGCACTGTTTGTGGAAGGAATAGCACAAGAGGGGGAAAAAAACACTACACAAGTGTAGAGAAAAAGAACAAGCTGCATTAATTATTTGGAGGTGAAATCTGAACCAAAGAGTTTTGAAGTTACTTGTAAAGAGACTGAAGGGTGACTTGTTTTGGGTTTTCATCTTCCTCTTGCACCTTCAAAAATTGTTCCTTTTTGCTGAGGTAATAATAGGTCTGAGCCTATTTCAGCTCCCAAATCAAAATCTTGGCATTTGGTGTGGATTTATGTCGATTTAAATCAAGCATCTATGCTTTGAAAACCATGTTTTATCCTGCATAAAAAAAGCTTGGATCCTTTGCTTAGATGCTAACTATTCTTCCAAAAGAAGGTTGGTGAGCCACCAAACTTTTCGTTGTTCTCTTATCTTCTTTAGATTGGTGGGGTGTTGCTTTTTTGTTTTCAACTTATCTGCAGAAGCTAAATTTAGATAGAAGAGATCTTGGTTCTTGTTCATAAGGGTGAACAGTTTCAAAATTCGATTTTGATTTTACCAGTGCTGTAAAAGGGTATGAGGAGAAATACTAGTTCTCATTCAGGAAGGTTATTTAGTGACAGGAAGTGGGCTTTTCCATTTTTGGCTAGTTTGCTTGTAACTGTGAGTCTGGTTCTGACAGCTATATTGGGGGCACTTAGCTCTTCTGGTGTGGGAGAGCCGTCACCGTTTGACATCATTTCATTTGCAATATCAGAAGGATCGAGTGGATATTTTGTAGAATCTGATATAGAAAGGTCGGTTAATGCTAATGTGGTTCAGAAAATGGAGGCACCTAGGTTGGCATATCTTATTTCAGGCACTAAGGGTGATAGTCTTAGGATGATGAGGACATTAGAGGCAGTGTATCACCCAAGAAATCAGTATATCTTGCATTTGGATCTTGAGGCGCCGCCCCGGGAAAGGTTGGAATTGGCAAGTGCAGTGAAAGCTGATCCAACGTTTCGTGAAGTAGAGAATGTGCGTGTTATGTCACAATCCAATTTGGTGACTTATAAGGGTCCTACCATGATTGCTTGCACCCTCCAAGCTATAGCAATATTATTGAAAGGGAGCTCACATTGGGACTGGTTTATAAACCTCAGTGCGTCAGATTATCCTCTTGTGACACAGGATGGTTAGTTACAGATCCTTTTCAGTGATTGCTTGTTGATGTTATAGACTGTTATTCTTGTCAAAATGCTTGCATAAATTATTGCCTTCTTGGTTGTGGAATGATATAGTGAGCCTTTACAACTTCAGGAAACATAACTAACTTATCCTTCGGGTTTAAACATATGATGCTGCTTTGCAAGTTGTTTTAAACTCTTGATTGTATTTTGATGTTTGGCAACTAATAGTTAGATGAACTTGAGTTGTTTGCCTGTCATTTTTAGAGTGCTGTTGTTTTATTTTTCTTGAGCATTATTGTTTGAAGGACAAAAAACATAAGATTAGTAAAGTTGGCACTATTGTTTGAAGGACAGAAGATTATTAAAGTTCATCTGTCCTCTTATTATTGTGGATCTATCATGATGGATCTCTACATAACATTATATTCATATAATTTTGTTGAAACTACTAATGATTGGGATTGATGAGCTGTAAACTGTCAAAATGTATTTTCTTTATTTTTTATTTTTTATTTTTTATTTTTTATTTTTATGTTGCCTTCAAGAATACAAGGAGGTTGGAAAATTTAATTTGGCTGGAGATAATAACTGAAGTTTATCATAGCTTATTTTGTGTTTTTTGTCTGTAATTCTACTTTTTAGTTGTGCTGCTAGTTACGGGAAATTCTCTTTCTATGCTTCCTTCCAATCTTCCACCCGCTGGACATTCTGGCCTAATTATAGTTTCCTTAAGTAGTTCAAGCATGAAGAAGTAGGACAAAAATTAACTATCTCATGTTGCCTCTGTGATGTGCTTAAGGGCAATGCAATCTAAAAACAATTCAGGCTATTTTGATATTCCACTCATTGCTACTTTTGTTGGAGTTGCAACCTTGTACCCATTATTGTTGCATCCTTGCATTTTTGTTGGAAAATTGGAAATCTTCCGTGCACGTTTCCTGCATATTTTATAGTGATTTGTCTGGAATTTTGAGTCTAAATTCCAAGTCACTTTTGTAGTCTTAATTCCTGTTGGACTTGTAGCTAGGATGACTAGAGTAAGGACTTTCAAGATATTGTTGACCTCGCAGCTATTAAATGGGCATTCTTTCCTGTAACTATAATCATTGTTTTGTTGAAATGTTGAAACCTTCTTTTCCACTAAACCACTGTGCACTATAATCTAAGCAGTTGTTGAAACTTCCCACACATCACAACATCAATTCTGAATATATGCAGGGCATGGATTATATGATGATTAAGTTTCTTCTTTTTATGACAAGAACCACTGATCTGGTAAAAATTGTAACCAAATCACTCCATATTAAACCTCGATTAGTGAGGGTGGGGTTAGGGCAATCCTAGTAAAAAATGTTCAACAATCTAGGTAATTGTCCCTTTGAAGTGGATGGTTAAATTTATACTACTACTGCAAGTCTACACAAGTGTTGGATGGTTATCAAATGCAAATTTTATTTTTATTTTTAATATTAATTTTGACCTTGAGGGCAAGCCTTGAAGCAAGCAGTGAGGTTACTACTTTGTAACCGGAAGGTCATGGATTCGAATACCGGAAACCTCTTTGTGAAATTGTAAGGGTAAAGCTGTGTAGAATTGACCCTTACCCCTACCCTCGCAAAGACGGGAGCCTTTTTGCACTTGAGTTTGCTCATTGCCCTTTACTTTTGACCCTGAGAAAATATCTAGTACCTGAAAATTAATTTTTTTGGTGGTATTTTGTAACCTGTGAATCTTCTGACATCAACATTTTGTGTGCTGCATTGGGTTTATTCCGTCTGGGTATATAAAGATTCATGTAGCGTATCATATGCTGTTTGGATAAAGTCCGAGTATAGTTGAATTGCATCCATATATGAAGTCAAAGTTGTATGGTATTTACTTAAGGGAAGCTTCTCCAGTGTCTCTTTTAACTTAATTTTAACTCAATCTTCTCCTGTCCTGATGGTTATAGTTGAGGCTGTCGTATTTTCTTCAGATAAAACCAATTTATTATGATTTACTTCTATGTGATGTGGTAGTTCACTCATCTACACTCCCCCTGTTTTCTCGCTCTGCTTCCACAGGTACCGTAATTGTAATTTCTAGTTGGCCAGTTATGAATTTTTTTCATAATTTTTTTGTTTTGTTTTTTAGTTTAAAGTTTTAATACAATGAATAAAAAGTGTGTTTCTCTACCGTACATGATGCTCTTCTGCATCTCATGATTGATTGAGCTACTGCTATTTAGCCCACCACATCAAAGCCTGGCAACCAATAGTGAAAATCGGGCTGAAACAATATTCTTTCCCCTGTTGATGTTATTTGATAGTAGTTTCAACTTTCAACCCCTTTGATTCTCATGTTCTAATTTAAATAACTCTCTCGCCGCCTCCCTCAGGTAACAGTGCTAAGAGGTTATTTTCTCTTGCAACGCTCCTTGCATGTTTTCGTGCCCAGAGAGCGCTTTCTTTCTTGAATATTCTATGCATTCACAATTAGAAGTGAGAAATTAAGTAACTTTATGGCACCCATTGTTTTAAATATGTTCATTTACACTCTTATTCTACCTAGGATTCTCATGTGTTAGTTGGTAAAGATTGTCCTTCCTCTCCACAACAAGTGAGAATAACAGTCTAAAAAACTTGTTATTATTTTTTATCATAGGTTGCAGGTACTAAAACAGCTTAGGTCTTAAATATATTTTGACACTAATATTATAAGTTATTGATAATGTTATTGTTAACTTGTTTATAGGACTAGCCAAGTTTAGAAAATGCTGCCTTTCTTTGTTGCTGATCCAAAGTATTTCTGATTATCCTGTAATATTAAAAAGTAGATATCCTTGCCATTATTTTTTGTCATATAAGCCATTTTCAAAACATGCTTAGAGTTGGATGCCAAAATTCACGATCATACAATGAATGGCAATAATAACCATTTTTCTCATTACCACTGTAGGACTAGATTTTTTTTCCTGTTGGTCATCCTTCTTAATAGGACTAGCTTGGGGTAATAATAAGCCTAATGGTTGTTGCTAGACTAGAAGAGTTGGAATTTTGTGTGTATTTCATTACTTAGTACTTAGTACAGCCATTTATTCACACATGAAAAAACACATGTCAATGCTATGCATTGTTCACTTTTTGTTCAGAATAGCATTTGAGAAAGAAGGATCCGGTGTACAGTCGTATGCTTTAGTGTTCTCTCTTTATTGACTTGACTTGATTTTATTAGTGTGTGGTGATCACCAATGAATTTTATATATATATATATATATATATATATATAACCCTTCTTGAACCTTCTAGAGGCCTTTGTGAAGTCATCTGATATTTCATATTTGTTTCCTGTTTTTTCAGATTTGCTTCATACTTTCTCTAATCTGTCAAGAGATCTGAATTTCATTGAGCATACACCAATTGCTGGTTGGAAACTGTAAGTTAATTATTATACAATATGGAATTACTGTAAAATATGCGGGCTCCCCCATTTGTTTTTTTCCCCCTGGTTGTTGATGGAGGTTTCTTTATTTAACTGCTTATGTGCTTAGGAGGCATCGAGCAAGACCGATTGTTGTTGATCCTGCCCTTCACTTATCAAAGAAATCTGATATTGCATGGACTACTCAACGAAGGACACTTCCTACATCTTTTAATTTGTTTACTGGTAAGTATATATCTGTTGTCTATTTACAACAATTGCTTCATTTCTACTATATATCTATTTCTATGTGGCTGTTTAAAGGTTTAGCAGTGATAAGTTTGTAAAATATCCAGTTAAATAGTCAGATTAACATATATTAGCCATTAGATAGGCATAGTAGATCTTTATATATAGTTTATGCTTCCATGAACAGGTTCAGCTTGGGTTGTGCTGACCAGGTCCTTTGTGGAGTACTGCATATGGGGATGGGATAACCTTCCACGGACTATCCTTATGTATTATACAAATTTTCTCTCCTCTCCAGAGGGTTATTTTCACACTGTCATTTGTAACACTGAGAAATTCAACCATACTGCAATAAGCCATGATCTTCACTACATTGCTTGGGACACTCCCCCGAAACAGCATCCCATCTCATTAACTATGAAGGACTTTGACAAAATGGTTGAAAGCAAGGCTCCCTTTGCCCGAAAGTTTGCAAAGGATGATCCAGTCCTGGACAAGATTGACAAAGAACTTCTGGGGCGCAAACATAGATTTTCGCCTGGCGCATGGTGTGTCGGTACCTCAGATGGTGGAGCAGACCCATGTTTTTTGCGTGGCAATGATACAGTGTTTAGTCCAGGCCCTGGTGCTGAGAGGCTGCATGAGCTGTTTCAGAAGCTGTTGTCTGAAGATTTTCAAAGCAAGCAGTGTTTGTGATGAAAGTGTAACCCTCCAAGTAAGCTAAGGTCAATTGTACATAAGTGTGCTTATAGATCATACATTCATGATGCAAAAGGTCATAATTTTGTTTATAATATTTTGATACTCTAGGTTCAAAGTTAGAAGCAACAGGCACTCACATCAGCAGTTTTGAAGTGCTTGCTTCGCTTTTGTCAGCCTTTTGGTTGTCATTCCAGCCAACCATTAAGGCAATTACAATTTTTTTATTTACGGAAATTGCAAAGCCTGTTAAGATCTGTTAGCAGAGATTAGGTTCATGTATCTTTGTATGATCATTTCTGGAGAAAAGTCAGTGAAATATCCTTTCTCTACATCCAATCCTTCTTGTGCCACCAGCATCTCAACCCGGTTCTGCACCCTGTCTGCTCCAATCTGGTTAGGCTCCAATAGCATGCAAGCTATTTCTGTTGAATCCTCACCATGAACAAGCCCGAGTGTTTGCACAGTTGGCAGCCCTCCACCACGAGCACTAACCTTCCTTGCAATCCTTCTTGCTGCTGATACATCAGTGGACAAGATTGGTATGTTGTAGAGTGCAACCCAAGGGCGTGCACCAATCATTGAGATACCTTTAGCTTTTGAAACAACAATAGGCCCTTCATCAGGGTTCTGTGGTAAGATATCAGGCATAGTCCACCCTGCCCATTGATTGCCCATGAAATTAGGCCGGTAATATCCAAGCTCTCTTCTTATGGTGTCAAGTTCCTTACCTGTTGGGTGTGCTGCTGCATACAGAAATACAGGCACTGCATTTCACATATAAAAAGAAAAGCTGCATAAGTATATAACTAATTGAACAAAACAAAAAGTTAAAAGAGAAATGAATGATTGTCATAATCTCTTGCATGACATCATACTGGAGTCCTATGATACTATGATGACCCTTAACTTGTCAAGTATTGAATATTTTGAACCTTAAAACCTTGAATACATATTCAAATGTCACTTGGAGCTGATGAGTGACATAACATTCAATATTTAGAGCCTGTTTGGATCCTCTCTTTTTTAAGTTAGAAGTTACTTATAAATTAAAGTTAAAAAAAAAAGCTTAAAAAAAGAAGCTATTTGGTAATCACATAAAAAATTTAGCTTAAAAGTTAGGGTTTTATTTTTCTTATGTTGAGACAAATTGTCTCAAAAAAAAAAGTGGGTGGGACCCACTAAAAAAAAGAGAGAGAAAATAAAAAAGATCTCACCTATTTTTTATGTGTTGCATGAGACAAGTCATAAGAAAAATAAAACCCTAAAAGTTACTTAAAAGCACGTATTTCAAGAAAATTATTTCTCTCTCTATCTTTATAACTCTTCATTAAAAAAAAAACACACAATTCAAGAAAAATATATGAGAGCTTAAAAAAAAGCTCATCCTATGAGCTTTTAGTTTTCAGCTTTTTTCTTCTTTATAAAAAGAAGAGCTTTTCCCAAAATCTACTTGGCCTAGCTTATGCTTATGAGTAGCTTCTAACTTAAAAAAAGAGAGGATTCAAACAGGCACTTGTTCTAGTAGGACAAGCCTTTTTCTTATCATGTAACTGAAACTTTGATGCACAAAAATGTATTCCATTCAATGAGTTTTGTCCTTGGAGACTTACCATCAAATCGGTTGCCAATGTCTGCTGCCACTGCTTTGGCCAGCCACGCTGCCTCATCTAGTGATGCACGAGCAAGTGGATGGAAAACAATGTCATCCACTACACCTAAACGGGGGTGAGCCCCATCATGCAATTCAAGGTTGATGGCATTGAATGCTGCTTCAGCCATGGCTACAACAGTTTGGTGCAAGGGACTGTATATGGCACTTCCTGTGCAGTCATGCAAAACATACGATACAAGGGTGTACCTTACCCTGTTGTAAGCTCGATCAGGAAATGTGTTCACAATGACTGTTTCTGGGTTCAACCTCGCAGCTCGTTCAATTGCATCAAGAATAGCAATACTACGTGATTCAGAAATAAATAACTTGCAGCACAATAAGATGGATTGGTCTACGGTTTTCTTTTGCTCCTAGATAAATAGTAACATAATGAAAACTTGTCCCATTGATGCAGTAATGAAAGAGAATATATTCAAAGCAATGCCAAAAAAACCAAAAGAAATGAAACCTTATTTTAATGGATAATGATTTGTACACGGATCTATTAATCTCATGTTGCATGAGATAATTATCTCATGTAACAGAGACAAGATAGTGGGGTCCTTTTTTTTTGAAAAAAAAAAAAATAGTAGATCCCACTATTTTGTCTCTGTTGCATGAGAATTTTTTTATGTGATTTTTACTTTATGGTATGGAATTAAGGTTAATCTTTTTCAATTATTAAGGTTAATGTATTCTTATCCATGTTTTCTACAAATGTGACTTTTTCCTGCAGATATTCAAGTAGTTTATAGAGGATAAGAAATAAAAGAAAGGGAAAACTTTTTTTGCTTTAAAATGATGTAAGTTGTATTCTTTTAGTTTTTTTTATTATTATTCTATCTACTCCCGATAGTATAACATGAAAAGTTATTTTTTTTTTCTCTCCTCAATCACATCAGCCAACGTGGAAAGTGACTTTTCATATTATAACTATGTAGTACCGGGAATACATAGAGTAAAAAATTAAAAGAATACAACTTGCATCCTTGAAAATGAAAGACACTAAACCCAAAAGAAAATATACATTGTTGAACAAGAATATGATTGAGGAGAGATTAGTGGGGTGACAAAAAGCCAAAAACACTTGAATAAAAACCTGCAGTTTTGTTGAAGAAAGAAAGTAAAAAGATGAACTTTCAGATTTATTTTGAGAAAAAAGATTGATGATCAATTTAGCTTACTATACTTGTAGCACTGCAAACTTAAAATTTTTTATAGCATCCATGTATCATTTAGCAGTTTTAGCATTACATTCTTCAGCTGAAACAGGAACACTAGAAGACAACCAAAACCACCTACAGCTACTTCCCCCATTCCACGCCCTTTTTCCATTTTCTGTTTCCTTCTCCTCTCTTTGTATTTGACTAACACTTCACAATAAGAGAGAAGTTCATAGATTTTGAGTATTCAGAGAAAGAAAGAAAGAAACCAAACAAGGGGGCATGGACATGGAACAAAGACAACTACAGATTTTATAACATGTGCTTAATCAGTTTAATCAATAAAACTGCTACCAGTTACTAGCTAGTATCATCTATATATTTTAGCCTGAAGTTAAGATCATTGAAGAGAAAGAAGATGATGAGGAAAGAGATATTCTGACCTTGTTAATGAAATTGAAATCCATGGTGGTCCTCTACTCCAGCTGCAACTTGCGTTCACGGAGTAATAAATATGGAACTATATATGAGTCATTTTCATTTGGTACAAGATATCAATGTCATCCAGCCAACTCATCCACGTGGTACCTGATCCACGTGATTCCAGGTCATTCCATTAGTACATTATCGTATAAGGAAACAAGACCTTGCTTCTCCAAATGTATGAATCATATGTTGCTTCTCCTAAACTTTTAAAGTTTAAACAAATATAATCTGGTGATGTAATTTAACTTAAAATATGGTATTTCATATCTTAATAGTGACACAACTAAATTATATCATATAGATTTCTTTAACTCATCTGTTTAAGCAATGACAAATCACATTCTTTCATTTTAAATAAACGCTAAAAAAAACTTTGCGTCCACTGTACCTTTCGCGTCTTTTTCATTTGTTTTATATTATTTACTTAGCACGGAAAGCCCATAGATTTAAAAGGAAAATCCACTGATTTGGATACTCTTTAGCTGATTAAGCATTTTTGTTATCTACTTCCTCGTCCACAAATAATTGAAAGGCTCAGAAAATTTGAAGTTGAGATGTGATGTTATTAAAATATAAATAATGGCCACTGCTTTCATCCCTTAGAAGATTTGGAGGTGAGGACGTGAGGTGTTTGCTCCCTGTGTAAAACAACTAAACCAAACTTGCATTTTTCTGAATCAGTCTTGAAAACCGAATTGGTTATATAAATCAAATTAAAAATTAAACCGAATCAAAAGAATTGGGGACATTGACCGTAGTACCCTTTTTAATATAATATAATTGAATGTCACGAAGTCGATTTTTTTTTTTTTTTTCAAACTGCCACCATAGTCATTGAAGTAGTCAGCTATTATAGATGGGACACGTGTCACTTCCCAAGTGGTTGGACATGCAATCCAAAGTTGTTGAGGTTGTCAACTACTTTAGTTTTCAGCCACTAGGGAATTGATACATGTCCCGTCCAAACAGCTGACTACCTCAGCGACTATATAGTGTTGTGCCAGTTTGAAAAACAAATTCAACTCCATAACATTAAGATATATTATATTTAAAAAAGTGGCTAAAGAATTGATTCAAAAATCGAATTGTAACCAGTTCAGAACGAATTTGTATAGCTGAACCGGTTATGAACATGTCCCGAATTTGTTCAAAAAGAATATAAATAGTTTAGTTTGGCCAAAAATCCAGTTCAGGTCGTCTCATACCCATCCTTAGCTACTGCTAATATATTATTCTAAATTAACCATTTAAAAAAAAGCATGTAATTAAAATAAAAAAGAAAGAAAGAAGCACATTGATAAACTTTTCCTTAATTTAATTTGTTGGTACATCATGTATGTCCATTGAGTTTTGAGTTTAATGCATTCTATTTATGTTATTGGTAAGAGAATGGGCAAAAGGAGGAAAATAAAAGTATTCCATTATCGTATCGCAGAGGCACATTAAAGTATTCCATTATCGTAGTTTGATAATTTACATGGTCGCTATCAACATAAAGTATAGGATAGCCCTATTACCAATAGGATAGCCCTATTTTAAAGAAATAGGATAGCCCTATTAGAACTTTTGTGTGTGTGTGTGTGTTTTCAGAAGAGATATGAATTGAACTGTACTCGATCAATATCCATATTTCTTTTTAATTAGGAAAGAAAGATAAATCATTTACCCGGAGCATCTTTTATTCACAATGTCATCTCAAATCCACCACGGTCCCACTCTCAACAACCCTTTGTTTCTCATCCTATATCCTATTGAATAAAACTTCCATATACTTGTAAGTGAATTCCCAAATTAATATAATGATGAGTAATTTTTCCAGTACCAAACTTGCCAACTAACTGAGAGGTATCAATAAGGTCAGGAACATCATCTACCTAGTTATGTTCTATATGAAGAATCTTTTAAGTTTAATGATCTGTTGAAAATGAAGTTAAAAATTTAAGGATGAGCTTCATATGAAAAATTCATCCATAACTGTTCTATCTTAATTTCAAGGAAATGCCAAATTGACTCTGGAATCAAAATTCACCAAATGGCAAAAACCTTCCAAGTCCATGAGAAAGTAATTTTCCCTCATGAGAATTACTTGGCAAATCTTATATTGACATTAATTTCTCTCTTCAATCAGCTTCAGGTAACTTTTAATTATTTCTTCCTGTGAAAAATCAGTGAAGTATCCCCTCCCCACAGAAATACCTTCTTCCCTTGCAAGGCTCTCAACTTCTTGTTGTACTTTTTCACCACTAACTTTATTTGGATCCAACAAATTACAAGCTACCTCAATGACACCTTCACCATGTGCAAGTGCCATTGCCTGTACAGAAGGAAGTCCACCACCTCTTCCACTAACCCGTTTTGCAATTCTACGAATAGCACTAATATCAGAAGATAATAGAGGGACATTGTAGTTATCAACCCAATTGGTAGCTCCAATGACCAAAACACCTTTTGATGGAGTAACTTGAGATGGACCACTATCAGGCTTCATAGACATAGAGTCTGATTTTAACCCTCCAATCCACTGGTTTTCACTAGAATTTGGTTTAAAATAACCAAATACTCTTCTGATTGAATCAAGTGTCCTCCCCTCTTCATGTGCTGCTCCATATAGAAAAGTAGGAACTGCAGGTAATTTTAATGATCATTGAATTGCAAAAAATATAAATTTAGAAAGATGATTGACATACTAAAGATAGTTCTATAATTACTTTATTAGTGTATGATGGAACCCCAAAAATACAACAGCAAATAACTCTGAATGCAAAGACATTTTGTATTGACAAATGAAATTGGAGACTAGCTCCTTACAATCCTACTAGTAGAAATACAATAATAGTGCATAACAATGGTAGAAAATGAAACAGAGACACTGACTCTTGTGCTAATCACAGACTCCAACAATAGGACAATTAACAGTAACTACTTGACAATGCAGATAAGATAAACCAAAGGCCTCAACTCACCCTCAAGCCAAATACCAAGGCTTCAAGAGATCCCTAGAGATCCTTTTCCCAATTCTCAATTCCTAATTCAGTGAATACATGCATACCTCACACTCTCACACTCGAATAAATCTTTGGTGCTACTGAATTGCACAACAAACTATTCCACCAATTGGAGCATTACACATTATAAGAGAGATAAAAAATTTGACAGAGAAAAGAAAACTTCAACTGACATGTAATGCTCCCATTGGTGGGATGCACTGAATCTTTGGTGCAACAGTAGCACCAAAGATTTATTCCTCACACTCCCCTCCTTATATCCTATTATTTGAGAATATTTTAGAATAGTTTCCATAACAAACTACCTAATTCCCTAACTTTCAGGCCCATGGCCCATCAGTGTATAAAGTAGTAATTATGAAATTAGTCATGTACAAACAAGGAAATATCCTACAAATTATAATTGGAGCACTAAGAAGAGTTTACCATGAAGACATAATTCTCAACCAACAATCAAACAAAATGGGGTTCTAGAAGTTTATATCTTCACAAAATTCAAGAGGCGATTTCCCAAGTATGCTTTTATCTAAAAGATGAACTCTGAATTAAGTAAATAGTTCAACTTCTAACATCATCCTGATAAGCATCTACATGCTACTTCTTTTTTTGAAATAAAATAAAAAATTCTAAAGAGTGTGACCCCTTCTCAAGAAATAACATTCTCCTTCAACTTATAATAAATTAGGAAATAAATTCTCCTATGTCCTGTTTTAATACGCCCATGTAATGTGAAAAATCTCAGTCATTCATTAACAAATGAATGATCATAGTTAACAAGACAAAGAGAGGATACATTCCCAATAAAATATCCCATAATGTGACCCCCAAGCCATGCTACTAACCTTGCAGACTAGAACCCATGTCCATAGCTAAACACCTAGCAGTCCTAGCTGCTTGATCCAAGGAAGCATCAGCCATGGGATGAAAACATATGTGGTCGACAACACCAAGACGAGGATGAGTTCCAGTGTGCAACTCAAAGTCAATGGTGTCAAATGCAGCCTTCACCATTGCCAGCACACAATTTGTCAAGTGACATGGCTCTGAAGAAGGAACTGGACCCATCTCAGAGACAAGGGTGTAACCAATTCTATTGTAGGCCACATCTTCAAACTTGTTAATTATGGGAGCTAGGGGAAAAAGCTTGGCAGCTCGTTCAATAGATTCCAATGCACTCCTGTTTCTGCTTTCTGATATATATACCTTGCAGCAACCTAGAATGGACTTCAACATTTTTCTTCTTTGAAATCAGCACCTTTCACAGACAACTGCACAAGAATGTGGATTGAGACAATAGAATGACTCACCACAAAAGCTGTGGCTATAATCCATTTTAGACCACAATCCAAACAACAAAACCTTATCTCAAATATTATTCATGATTTTTTTTCTTTTTTCTTTTTAGTTTTTTAAAGAGATGAGAAGACACTATGCAAAAACAAATTAGATTCACAAGACCACACCCACAGTAATTAGATGGGAATTTAGTGTTTCGAACACTATTAAGTAGTTGCTAGAAATGGGTGAGACAACAATCGACCATGTCTTCCACAACCAAACACAACAAAAATTCTTGATTCATAAACGGAAAAGGTTCAATCTTATCCATAAGAATTCACAACCTTCTCATCACCATGCTCTTTCATGATGTATTGTGAAAGGGGTAAAAAAAAGTAAAGAAAAGAAAAGAAAAAGACAAGGACAATTACAATTAAAATACCTGTTTTCGTGGAAGTCTATGAACGAAACAAAAGAACCTCGAATTTTACACATCGAAAACCAAAGAAATATTCGTTTTACAAAAAAAAAAAAAAAATCGTTTTTGTGCAATTTAAGAGCCTCAATACCAATGATATTTTAAACAAGCCCAACCTGATTAGGCCCAATGGGTTCAGACATGCTACCTCTTCAAATTCACATCCAAATGCCAAAATTCACTCATTTATGATATTTGGTAGAGGAGAAATTTTTTTGTTATTCTGGAATTATGATTACTTGGAATATGGTAAGAATATGAGTTTATTAGGAATATTAAAATAAAAAAATTGTTTGATAGGCGAAAATATTACCAAAAATTTTGATTGATTTTTTTGAGGGATTATTTAGTTGATGATAAACTTTTACCGAGAATATGTGATACTTTTACGAAAATAACCTCGTAATAGACATGATTACAAACAAAAACACCACTGCTCAAAAAAGAGTATTTTTTTAGGGTTATTTCTTTCAGCATTGTATCGATATTCATGTTGATTATTCCCGGATTCACTAAACCCAGTTATTTCGGGGTTTGCAAGCGTTGGGTTGGGTGAAGGAGGCAAAGAACACACAAATAAAGTTATGCAAATAAGGTTCCAAACCAACCTCACTGTAGAACATCCATGATATTATCTGATCAAAAGAGAGAGAGAGATGAAATTGTGAAGACCAGCTCTCAAAATGGATGGGCACAACTGTCCAAAAAAAATGAGACAACAAATCCTTGTTTCCAGTTTTTGACAAATACCACATATTTGGAGGTAATTTGATAAGGAAACTACATCGAATAAATTTTTGGTGCTAATATAGCACCTAGATTCAGTGCATCCTACGAATAGAAATATTACATTTCATAGGAGAGAGAAGAAATGTGACAGAGAAAAGATAATTTTAGCTAACATGTAACATTTTTATTCGTGTGATGAACTGAATCTTTGGTGCAACAGTAACACCAAAGACTTATTCAACTACGATTTGTTCATAAGTTAATTTCCTAGATAAAGTGCATATCAGGAAAAATAATGTCAAATCTCCTACCAAATATGGGTATAGGCAAAATCCACATTTACTTTAGTTTCCTGGCAATTTTTAGGAAGTACATCTGCTCAAGGAAAAAATTTAATGTGCTCGTGAATTTTGTGGTCCTTTCAATCAAAATATGATATTTGTATTTAATTTTATTTTATTTTTCTCTCCTCTATTTTTTCTTTCTTTCTCTTTCCTCCACCCACTGTATCCAAAGTGCTCCTGGAGCACTACATTTTTACTCCTGCCCCCAAGATTCTTTTATTCCACAATCATAGTTATTTTTGGAGCGAGTTATTTCTTTTGGATATCGCACGGTTCAGATAAGGATATGCATGATAATCCGAATTTTTTTTACCTCTTAGCCTGAACCTAATAGGTTTAAATTCATTCAATTCAAATTTCAAACAACCGAACTATTTTATTTAATCCGGTCCGATTTTATTTTTCCCTAATAAGTTTGGAATCAGTTTATATCTCAAAATCAATTTATAATTTATAATTGATTCAAAACCGTGTTCGGGTATGCACTCCGGTTCCAAATTAATATTTTAAAATAAGTTCTTTTGATTTGTTTCAATATTATGAATTAGTTTATAAAACCAATTCGGTTCTTAAAACTACTTAAAATATATATATATATATATATATATATATATATATATATATATAATTTGGTTTGGTTAGGTTATTTTGCACGACCCTAAATTCAAATAGGAAAAGGAACATTACAGATATGAGATTAATTCCAAATCAAGCACCGAGACAATTATCCAATTATGCCCCAAAAGTCATTCGAACCTGCTATTTTGTACAGGGTCTCATTAAAGATATATTTTTTATCTAGGCAATTCTCGTATACTACCTAGTCTCTTTTTCATAAGCTTAAAACCTAACACCTGAAAGGGACACTGTAAAAGATCAAATCATCTTGAATTATCAGCTAATTATTTAGCTCTTGGTTTTTGGATGCATTGTCAAATATTTTCTAGCAAAGGTGTAAACTATGTGTTGTTGCATTTTCAACCCTTTCTAGTCAATTCTGCAATGGTTTTTATATTGGTAATAAAATTTATTAATAAGAGCTGCAGTAACTATAATACATTAACTTTGGATGTTTAATATAAACTAAGCTTGAGTGGCACGAACTACTGTTTTTTGCCCCTTTTTGCTGAGAAATATTTAAACACTATTTCATTATGTGAATTGATGTTTCCCAGTTAGTGTAAGATATAAACCAACTCAATCCATTCAATTAATATCTTATCAAATGCTTTATCGTCCAATTCTGCAAGTGTCAAAATTGTTGTTTACACTAGCAGAGTGCATTTATCTTCATCAAGTCACAACAATCTTAGCCTTATTACTGTTCCAATAGCATTTTTTCTTATGAGAAGAAGGAAGGTAATAAGTGACGTGTCTATTTTTCTTTATATTTGAGTGCCTCTCTTCGTGTACATCTCAATATGGAAAAGCTTAGTCTTTATGCAAGGAGGAAGTTGCAGCTTGAACGATTTGGAGAAGCAAAGTGGTCAATTTATTATGTATGGAAAACAATACATATCAATTTATTTAACTTCTTAATAGCTGAAATTAAAGTTTATTTTCTGCCTTTACAAAATTATATTTCATGGAAAACGGATGTTAAATTCATGAATTTTCTTATTTTAATAATTTGCCACTTTATTTCTCTGCCTTTGCTAAAGATGTCACAGTAGGCAAGTGAAGTGCACAATTGGTTTTCTGAGAGGAATGATTTAGGAAAATCCCCAACATATGATTTCTAGTCATCTTAAATTTTAACTGAAGATTACTCAACTAAATTTTAAGTGAAATAAAGCAATTTCCCAAGTAAGTACTACTATATTTGAACAAAGGGGTAGAATCATTTGACACTGGTGTCAAATTTAAAGTTTGACACCTCATCTAAGAGCCGTTAGATAAAAAGACAAGATAGGGATTTGACATGAGCATAACAAATAACAGAGACATGGAGAGAGAGAGAAAGCATTATTAACCTGGTAAGTGATACTATGAAGTAATGCATAGTACAGTATGTAAACTAATCCTACATGTTTGTCCAAAGAACAACCATTGTAGATTTGAGGACCATGTAAACAGTTGCAATATTAGCAACATTTGTAAATCAATGCTTCTATTTCTCTGAACTTCCACTAGTAGTTTATATGTAGCTATCTGCCAATTTTCCTGATCTATTATCTATGTAGTGATCTCTGGTAGTAACTGTTGCAGTTGATAATCATCCGTTGCCAACCTTCAAGCTGAATGAGTTTGCACTTTGCACTTCTTTCTTGAAACTGCCAACATTCATTGCGATAAATTTAACCATAAGTAAACTAAAGGATTTCATGTCTAAGCAATGAGTACAGGTTTTACTGAAGTTTAACTGTGGACCTGTATTGCAAATGAGGAATTTTTTGCTCTAGACTTCTAGTTTTACAACATTTAAACACAATTCTTTTCAATTGACTTATATGGAACTATCTATATTTTCTCTGGTTAGCCATATAAAAAGAAGGGTTTTGCATTTGTCATGTTGCATGACAAATGTAAAGTTTCCTACACATACATCGATATTTGTGCTACATCTTTTTTTCCTTTTCTTTTTATTTTAAACATGGTGGACCCTACATTTATTGTCTCTATAGCATGACAAGAGAATTGTCCTGCAACATGATACTTGTTTTTCCCTAAAAAGAAATAATGAAAGTCCGGACGAAGTAATATTTAGTTACCTCAAAGACAGATATGGTGGGGAAAAGATCATAGAACTCCTGTAAGAGTTGCCTCTCTTGTGCAACAACTTTTGCTAATTCTGATAGCATTGCAGCAGTCTTATCAACCTGCTGATAAAGCAATTTTTGGATTTCAATTTTTAAGTCCTCATTAGATAATAACAGAACTAGCAGAGTATTAACAAACATACTGAAGGTGAAAAACTAGTTAACATGGATTTGATGGAAGCTGTGAGATCACATGTCTGCCTCAGAGCAATGGATGTTGATTGAATGTTCACCTGTAAGCATAAAAATTCTGTCAATGCATTTTTTCTATCACTGAGACTGTAAATGTTTTTATTGGACCTAGTTACCTTACCTACCTTAGCACCTTCCAAAAGAGGAACTCTGCAAACAACAGAATGCAAACCCTCTTTGGTAGCAGTAATTGCAGATACATGCTGCCTTTCCATACCTCCCCAAGCTTCCAATAGCTTCATCTGCCAAAACACAACATATCAGTTAAGATAATGAAATCAATGAAAGAAAATCTTAATTTAGGTTTAGTACTGACTTGAGAATATAGTATAAAAGTAATCTTCATTTGAAGTTTCTCTCTGGCAAACTGTATCTTCTTTTTTAGAACCGAATGATGCAACTTTGTGATACCATCCCAAGCATATATCAAATTGCTCTAAACACATTGACAAAATCCAGAAAACATCAATACATCATTTGTAACGGTAGTGGAATATAATATAACGATAATGGAATATAATATAACGGTAATGAAATATAACGGTAATGAAATGGTAATCAGTATATCTCAATAATTAGTACTTATACGTTATAACAGTGCTACTATAGTAGTATCCTTATTTCAATTTCTTAATTGTAATAGTATTTTCTTTTATAACATCCATCCTTCATGGTTATAAGTAGGTGTATGGTGTTAAGAAATGATATCAGAAAATTATTGGAAATTCTCTTTTCTCTCGTGACTCTTTCTCTCTCAATTCCTTCTTCTCCTCTTATCCTTTCTGCATTTCTTTTCTAATGTAACAACCGTTACATTGGTGCTCTCGTTGATGATCTCACCCTCCATGACTATGCACTTCTCACTTTGTACTCCTTCGTGGTCGACCTCTCCCACTTTGGCACCAACCTCCTCCCTCAGTGATGTTTCCCAGCAAATCAAGAAGAACTATGATGCCATACGCGCCACATGCGAGAGCATTAACCGCTTACTTCGGGAATGGATTGATGAAAATGAAGTCAAGGCTGCCATCAAGATTCAGAAGGCTTTCCGTATATACTCGTTGAAACGTTCTCTTCACCGACCAGAAGAGCTGATTCAGGAATCGAAGAACAATGATTCTCTAGAACACCGCAAGATCGCTTCCCTTCCACATAGTTCGTCACCAGTTCCGATCACCCCTGATAGTGAGACGATTATAAAGGAACTGGTTGTGATTGACGTGGCCGATCGTGTTGATCAAGCAATAATACTACCCAAATCGGATTTAGTTGCGACTCTCCAACTCGTATGCCAGAGAGATTTCATTGGTATCAACATTGATAAACATGTTGCAAAATTCAGGGAAGATTTTTCTGGTTATTGCAATGAGATTAGTTTCAGCATTCCCTTTCATATACATGCTGGTATATCTCTTGTTAAGCATGCTACTCAATTCTATATTCACTCAAGCTCAACACCAGCTCCAAGGTTCGTTTTTGACCGTACATGACATTCAACCTCGAGAATGAGGTTGGTTTGAAGGGCGATGGAATGTAATGGTAATGGAATATAATATAACAGTAATGTAACGGTAATGGAATATAATATAACGATAATGTAACGGTAATGAAATATAACGGTAATGAAACGATAATGGAATATAATGGTAATCAGTATATCTCAATAATTAGTACTTATAACAGTGTTACTATAGTAGTATCTTTATTTTAATTCCTTAATTGTAATAGTATTTTCTTTTGTAACATCCATCCTTTATGGTTATAAATAGGTGTATGGTGTTAAGAAATGATATCAGAAAATTATTGGAAATTCTCTTATCTCTCTTGACTCTTTCTCTCTCAATTCCTTCTTCTCCTCTTCTTATCCTTTCTGCATTTCTTTTCTAATGTAACAACCGTTACATCATTTCTCATTTGTTATAAGATCATAGAGAGGGAAATTATAAGAAAGTGTGAGACACATATAATATATTATACCTGGGCCAGATGAGACATGTTTTCATTCACAGCTTGAGCTCTAGCATTTGCATACCGCCATTGAAAGAAACGGTTATCAAGCATACGAAGCTGATAAACAGCCTCTGAGTTTGAGTTTCCAAAACCAATGGGAGCAGAATTAACCAAAGGTTTCTTACTCTTGAAGATATCAAAACCCATGTTGAGGAATTTTTCCACTCCTTTAACCTCCTTAGTAGGAGTTGTTGGCTTCAAGCTCGAAAAAGACATGGATTTATCCATGCTTTCTACAGACATAACCGGTGAATCTGACCTTGCAGGTGACAAAGCCCATTGAGACTTAGAACTCTTGTACCCAGTAAGCGAATTAGCCCTCTTTATCGCTGTTTTCAATGTGAATCTCTTCAACACAGGGGAATCACTGTTCATATTCACATTCAGAATGTTGGAATCTGAAGTTCCTCTTCTACCCCTTCTTGTCGTTACATCATTCATGTACCTCGATGGAACCTCCACTCCCAATTTTCTTGCACCATTTTCAGATTCTAAATCAACAGAGTTCGACAAAGAAAAAGATTTTCTTCGTGAAGACAAGGATTTAGCATTCTCGTCCACGGACAATCTTCCCGGAAAAATGGTGGAACCTTTTGAACCGTGTTTCTTAACAGAAGAAGAAAATGAAGATGATGATGATGGTGGTGTTCCCAAATACCTCATTGAACCACCAATGATTATTGGTCTATCGTTTTCCTTGGAGCTAATGGAACTTGTGATCTGGTTGGTTTTCTCGTCGAGTTGCTCTATGATCCTGTCCTCGCTGATGTGATCGGCGAGAGTGCCGGAGTTTTTCTTCATCGCCGCCGCGGAAGAAGGCCATAGTTGGTGGCGCATGAAACCCGGTTCTTCCGTTATCTTGTGCCTCCGGCTGTCGGCGGCGGGACTCGTAGGTTTGCGTCGAACAGGGGAATGGCATTCGCCGGATTCCATGGAGGTAGTGATAATTGAGCTCGGAGGCGGCGAAGAAGGGAGAAACCGTGAACTGACTTGGCGGTTTCTGTGTTGACGAGGTTTCGGAGATTGACTAGAAGCCGAAGAGGCGTCGTCGAGCGTCTTCATCGGAGACAGACAAAGTCAAAGACAGATGAAGATGTTGGCACTGCAGGCACTGCAGTGCGTGTCTATGTTACTGTTGTTGCATGTAACAAACAGTTAACACTTGGAAATGGCGCGGCAAAATATTAATGATATTTGCGCCGGCAATGGATGAAATTACTTAACTGCCACTGTTGTTAGAGGAAAACAAGGGATTGTATTCGATTAAGTTTTTAAAGGATACAAACCTCCTCAAACAAATTCTTCAAAAAAATATCATTAGCTTTCTTTCTAGAATGGGGATTATTTTATTGTTGTTTTTGAATTGTTTTGTGATTGAGATCATTCAAAGATTTGTTATTTTTGAACTTTGATCAAGTTGCTCCCATGATGGAACTTGATTTTGAGCAAATCCACCAGCCAAAAGAACCAAAAAAAAAAAAGCACTACAATACAGAAATATCAAGAAATGCTAAGTATCATGGTGAGACAATGAGAGAAACATCATATTTATACTTAGGGCTGCTAATACGGGCCAGCCCATCCCGGACCGCCCAAATTGGGCTGGCTCGCCCCGACCCGTTTTGACAAAATGGGTTGAATTGAGCAATCAGACCCGTTTTATAAGTGGGTTGGCAGGCTACGGGCCAGCCCAATTAAAATAAAAAATAAAAAAATAATATAAATAAAATACAAAAGATTAAATTCTGCATAAAAAAAACTGTAAAAACACATAAAATAATCTGCATAAAAACATAAAATAATCTGCATAAAATCCTAATGTGCTTATGAAACCAAGAAGATGAGTGTTTAATAATCTACATATAAATATGCATCTTTCAATCCAAAAATAATAATAAAAAATAAAATCATATCAAGGTAAAACAGAGTAACAAAACAAGTAATAAGGTGTTGTATGAGCAGTCCACAAAAATTCGAAAAAGTCACTTGCATGAGAGAAATCTAAGGCACGAAGCTACATAACAATTTGGTAACCTAAAAAAAAAAGGGGGCCGAGCCCGGCGGGTTGAAAAACTCAACCCAGCCCGCCCTGTTTGGCGGGCGGGGCGGGCCAGCCTGGCAGGCTAAGCCCATTTTGCCAGCCCTATTTATACTTCTCATTAGAAAGTCTCACGAAATTCACAATAATAGAAAATTCACTAAAATTCAAGAATAAGTTATCATCAGCAAGCCCAATACGACATCGTTTTGAGGCAGAAATCATGGTGTTTTTGTAATTTTAATTTATTTCAGGGTTATAATAGTCTTTATATTTATAATTTTTTAATATTTCAATACCAAAACGACGTTTTTTTGGAGATAAATGCAAATAATTTATATGCATCAACTGCAGAAATATTTTTCCCATTAAAAAATAGGGAAAATGTTTCTGCACTTAATGCAGATAAGTTATCTGCATTTATTCCCAAAACGACATCGTTTTGGTATTGAAATCTTAAAAAATTATAAATATAAAGACTATTATAACCCTGAAATAAATTAAAATTATAAAAACACTATGATTTCCGTCCCAAAACGACATCGTATTGGGCTTTAGGGGTGTTCGTCAACCTATCCAAATTGATTCAAACCGCGATAACCGAACCGAAAAACCGATAACCGAATAAATCGAAAACCGAAAACCGATTAAATACCCCAAATTTTAATTGGATTGGATCGGTGGTTTTTGGATGGGTTGATGAAAACCGATCCAATCCAAACTGATCCAATATATTAATTCCCCTTTACCTATTTGGGTCTTTCCCTAATCATAACCTAAAAGTTTCTAAACCCATTAACCCATCAACTAAACCCAAGAAAAAATCTAGTCACATCTCATTCACAAAATTTTATCTTTATAGAGCTTCATATCTCATTGCAAAAAAAAAGGGAAAACTTTACTTTCACCCATTGTGGTTTGCCTGTGTATCATTTAGCACCCTGTGGTTTAAAAATTATCATTTATATCCCTTGTGGTTGCACTATGTGTCATCTAACCCCCTGAATGACTAAAATACCCTCATAATACAAAATATCACAAATACCCTTAATAAACAAAATATTAAGTAAAAATTAAAATATCAAAATTATTCCTAATTAAAATTAAAACCCTAATACCCCTCCATTTTATTTTTTATTTTTAAGTTAAGTCTTTTGATGCTTATTGTAAGAACCTGCACCGCTAATTAAGGTAATTAGTGAATTAATTATGATAATTAGAAAATAATTCCATAATTGACCTTAATAATTATTATTGGGCTTAAATAATTATATTGAGTGAGTAAAAATGCTGAAAGTCGCTTTTCGGAAGAAAAGCGCAGATACCGGTTCTGCTACTCGGTATAAATGCGTACCGGAAAAGTATCCCGGAAAATTATAAAGAATACATGATAATTACTAGAATATTATGTAGGACTTGTAAAACAAGTTTCAAGTCAAAATGACGCAATCTGATGCCAGAACTGATACTGGCTATGGAAAAGCGCGTGCCGGAAAGGTGCTCCAAAAAATAAAATAAAAATATGACAAATCTTAGAAAAATTCGTAGGTCTAGATTCCAAAGTTTGGGATCAAGATTTTTTACTTTGCTATTAAGGTTAATACTGCGCGATATGGCTTAAGTGGCTATATATACTTAAGGGCACAGATTTCTAGGTCAAATTAAGTAGCCTCCTACGTGACCTTGTGCTGGTGTTGAGCTCTCTTTGCTGCACCTCCACCCTTTGTGTTCCTTTGTCCTTCCTTCTTCATTCTTTAGCCAAGTTATCACCTTTCATGCTTGTTCCATCACTCAAAACACTTGGTGAGGGAGACAGTGAGCCTTGAGACTACATTGTTGGTCTCATTCTGTGTTGTGAAGGCTGTTTTGGTTGAGGGGTGAGGCTGAGTTTGGAGCTTTAGTGATGGCTACCTTGTGGTAGTCATTGTGAGCTTCAAAGTGTCATCTTGTGGTGCAAGAACCCACCTTGGTGTTGTCATTTTCGTGCTCCTTGTTTGGCCTGAGTTGAGGAACCTTGGGAGAGCTCCAAGAGCACACCTTGCTCTGTTTTGAGCTTTGGTAAGTTTCTACACCTTTGATCTTAAGTTTTGATGCTTAAAGATGATGTCTTGGCCATGTTTAATGAGTAAACAAGAGGGTATAATGTATATGAACCTAAAATGGATTAAAGATGCATGCTTTAACGTGTACATGTGTTAAAAGTTGGATCTTTGGGTTGGATATTCACGAAATGCAGAAACTGCATTCTGTTGTGAGATATCCGGATATTTGTCGAACAGATATCCGGATATCAGTATCCGGATATGGTATCCGGATATGGGATCTGGGTATCCGGATATGACATATCCGGATATGTCCAGTGTGATATCCGGATATGGCATATCCGGATATACCCCTTCTGATATCCGGATATCCTGGGTTTGCGCAGACAGTAGCTGTACTGTATGAACAGTAAGCTATTGGGTGTGTGTGGACCCAAGTTTAAGGAAGTTGAACTTCTGTAATTAAGGAACTAAGTCAGAATCACATGATTAAGGGCTTATGGCTTTGTGGGAAGCCTTAAGACGTAAAACGTAAAAGAAAGGCGTAGTCTTTAAAGTTGTATGCTTGAGATGCATGAATATTGATGTATTATTGGTCCTTATCAGATTGTGATACTGTTGTTTGTGGACTTGTGAGTGGTTGGACTCTTGGCTTGGATAGCTAGCTTGCAAGGTAAGCTTTCGTGTCCTCGGTTTAGCCATTTTGATGTTCCACCATGTCCCATGGGGATGGGTTTATGCATGCTGTGTTACATGCTTTATTGTTTTGGAAATGCTGTTGAGCTATTTATATGCAATGAGCTTTTATGAGATGCATGTGGTGTCCACCTAGACGACAATCCTGAGTATGTAGTACATACAAGATGGAGAAGCTGTGGGTGAGGTGCAGGTAGTATCCATGTACTCATGTAGGCATAGACGTATTCCTACATTTCTCTGGCCAGTAGATTTGATAAACACACATGGCATGATTAATTGCTGCATCACATAGTTTTGGAACTTATATTGTAAATACTGTTTTTGAACTTATATTACACATGTAAGTGAGCTTGGGGTGGAGACTCCTTGAGGACCCCTTGTCTTACTGAGATTTCTTGTTAGAGATCTCACCCCACATTTGGGGACGCTTATTTCAGGATCCGGTAATGTTGAGGGCTCAGGTGGCAGGAGGCCAGAGCTGAGCTGATTGATGATATGCTGACTGCTGTTATGTTTTCCGACTGTTGTTTATGTTTTCTGCTGAGTTTATGTTGAGACTGTTATTGGGCATTGTTGCCTTATTTGGTGAGCATGAGGTTTGTCCATGCCACATGATTGTTATGTCTTTTAATTCGCTGTTGTAATTAAAGTATCAGGATTTTGGCCCAGGCTGCGTGTTGTAGTCCTGTGGTTTTAGATACTCACCTTATATTTATGTACGAGGTATTCAGTTAGTTGTCTTGCAATTTTACATACAGGCAGTATTTTATGAAATTGATTAAGTAATCAAGTTGGTTAAGTTAATGACCTCATAATTGAATTAAAGAAAAAGTTATTCCGTATTTTAATTAAGCGTGGCTTAATACGATAGTGTGTTAACAATCCGGGTTAACACGGGCTGTTACACTTATTTTCTTATTTTGTTAATGGATAGTTCATTTGAGGGTGTCATCATCATGTAAAATAAGGATTAAGCAATAACAGTCTTACCAAGAAATAATACGAGAGACAAATAATACGTTATTATAGCAGTTTAAAGAACTAAACAAAAGCCTTCAATTCACCGGACGTATCATTTGCCCAAGCAACAAGACCTGTTCTCAACTTCACTGAATGTATTGGACCTTCACAAGAGTGCGAACCTTTTTTTTTCATGGATATTTTTATAGTTAAAATAATACACAAGAGTACTAGTGAACAACTAAGAATTTAGGGCTTTAAGTATTAGAAGAATCTGACAAACCTGGTCACGATAGCCGAACCGCTTCTTTGAATTCAAATATAAATTCCCAGTTAAACCGCCAGCAACAAATCTCCTAGAGGTGTTTCTTGCATGACCCGGGTCCAAAGAAAATTAAATACTGTGAGTGGTAAGGACTAAGGAAGAGATTGAGATTTCAAGTAATAATTTCCAACGAGATATAAGTATTTTTGATATTTTATATTACGAGAATATTTTAGTCATTTAGGGAGTTAAATGACACATAGTGAAACTATAGTGGATGTAAGTGATAATTTCTTAACCACGGGGTGCTAAATGATACACACACAAACCACGATGAGTGAAAGTGAAGTTTTCCCCCCAAAAAACATATATATTATAGTTTACTAATGCTTTTTTATTTCAAAAAAAATATTACAAATCCAATATATAGAAAAGATGTTATTTTCACAATAAGCCTGAAATAAATTTTAGGATTTTCAAAAACTGAAAACCGATCCAAACCGAAAAAAATCGGATTGGATCAGATCGGATTTGAAAAAAAATCAAAACCAAATGGATGATTATATGATCAAACCGAAGGGACTTGATCGGATGATTTTTGCTTCCAAAACCGATCCAATCCAGACCGCGAACACCCCTATTGGACTTAATGCAAATAATTGCAGAAAAAGTGAATCTTCTCTAAAATATAATATAATATTAAATTTTTGGAAAAAGTTCACCAATGCCACTGTGATTTATTCCAGAATCACTTATGCCCTTGTGGTTTTTTTTTTATCACATATGCCCAAGTGGTTTGTAAAAGGGTAAATTTTTTATCACATATGCCCTTGTGGTTTCTTAATTCTTATAAAGCACGTGGCATATGTGATAGAAAAAAATCACAGGGGCATTGGTGAACTTTTCCTTAATTTTTTTTTCTCTTATTTAAAAATACACCTCGGCCAATGTTATGTTTTTGGAAAATATTATTCTTATGCAACATAAGATAATATCTTTTTCCTACACCCATTGATTTCCGTGTAATATAAATTATATTTTTTTATTTTTTATAAGTGTGTGGGTCTCACCCATAATTATATCTATGGTAGAAGATAACACTATCCTACATGAGATTATTAAAGCCCTTTGTTTTTATTGGTAAAATGTAGGTATTATTTTCGATGTTGGAGAATGATGGTTGAGGAATGAGGAGTTGTATAAGTTTGGCATTTGGAGACAAGAACGGGAGTGGAAAATCATTGCTGAGAATGGGTACCTGCCACTTGTTATTAGCTTCTTGAAAGTTGAAGGGGCCTTTTATAATATTTTATTTTTATTGTTCTTTCTGTTTTGTTGGATTGCCTAAGTTTTTAATTTAAATTGTAACTGAATCAAAGTTTGAAGATTAAAAAATAAATAATTTTGTATGATGTGAGCAGGCTAACCGGATAGTGCTGTGGACGGCTTACCTTGCTTATTAGTGGCAGAAATATTGGGAAGGAGCAAAAAGAAAATTTCCAATTATAATTTAAATAATAATTTACGACATTAATATCGTTTTTAAATAGTTTAATTAACCATGATTGATTTAAAGGTAATAGTTTTCTCAGTAGGAGATAATTATTATTTTCTACGGACTCATTTATATAAGAGGGGTCCATTTTTTGGGGAAAAAATGGGATCCATCTTGAATTTGTATGTGTAAAATATAAATCATTTTTTATGTAACATAAAAATAACAAATATATATATATATATATATATATATATATATATATATATATATATATATATATATAAGGTAGGATCTTTTGACATCGGTGTCAAAATTTGAGATTTGACACTTCATTTGAAAGTCTTTAGATCAAAAAAGATCAACGATGTTACATGGTTACAAATCAGAGCCGTTGATCTTTTTTGATCTAACGACTCTCAAATGAGGTGTCAAATTTAAATTTTGACACCGGTATATATATATATATATATATATATATATATATATATATATAATAATAATAATAATAACAAATCCCTGATTTAAAGCTATTTGATCCGGCTCCATTCGGTTAAAAAAACTGATTCCGGTTAAATCATGTCCACCTTAATGTATCATGTTTATGTGCAATTGGTTGTATTTGTTATTGGTTGCTATGAAGTACCGACGCTTCAAAAATCCTAACGTGTCGTGTCCGACAGTTCCCGACACTCTCGGACACTCCCCAACACTTCAATACGCGTTATAGAAATTCAAAGAAATATTTAAAAGTTGCGTTGCGTTGAGTTTTTAGTTCCAACTATTAGATTCGTTAGATTACAATTACCATTTTATTGAGTTTAATATAAATATTTGGGATATCTTATATTTCTATGCAAAGTTTATGAATATTATAAGTTTAGATTCATTTTTTTTGTTAAATAATTGAATATTAAATATAATATACACTACATAAATTAAAAATATTATTTAATATCAAAACGTGTCCTAACGTGTCGAAATCTAACATTTTTTAGAATTTACGTATCGGAGTGTCGTGCCGTATCATGTCACGTGTCCCGTGTCGGTATCGGTGCTACATAGATTGGTTGTGTTCGTTACATAAAATATTTTTTTATCTAAATTGTAATTCCTTTTTAAAAAAAATCTCATTGAGAAGGGGTTCTCCAATCCATCTTCAAAATTTAAAAGAAATTATATAACTAACCCAAAGCTACTTACAATGAAACGGTGAACTTCTTCTTACTCTTTAGTTTTGATCGGTCCAACAGATATGAGGTTGAGTCTGATCACACAAGGTTTAAGGTAAATGATATTGAAAAAGAAAAGGGTTGATAACAAATAAGCTTGCTGAGATGATTGGTCTGGAAAGGTTGATGTCTTAAGCAATTTGAGGAGACTAAAAAAACCTGAAAGACACTCCAACGCTTCAGTCAGTTCAGTATTCAAAGATAGGTATCTTACATGTTGAATGTCCCTGTATTTTGGGAATTTGGTTCCCTCAGATCGGCTCAGGGGCCTTTGTGCGGAAGTCAATCAACAAGATCCTGGATCTCAGATTTCGGCAATACCTCGGCCTGAACTTTCACCAGGTCGGGCAGCGCAGCGGAAAAATCAAAAAACACAAATAGGAGATAGAAGAGAACACGAATAGATTTTAACGTGGGAAAACCTTCTCCAATGTAGAAGTAAAAACCCACGGGACCTAGTCCAGATCAAAATCCACTACGAAAATAATGGTTACATATAATCAAAATTCACCAATGTGGGGTTAAATCAACCTCTCCAACAATGGGTGATAATCAAACTACCCTAGAGATGTTTTGCTTAAACTCTCTCTAGAGATTTGCTCAAACAATTTTCTCTCAAATATCTGTCAAATAAAATTCTCTCTTCTAACCTAACCTCCACCCACAACTAATGAATATAAAGAGGAAGTGGAAACTAGGGTTAGAGTTTTTAGGAAACCTGTCAATGGGCTTGTGCTTAGCATTTAAGGAAGCCCAACAACTTATAGTGGTAGGTATCTTGCTTCAGGCCGCCTTTCTAATTACGGTATCAATATCATTGGTGGAGAATGTAGCTTTCATAGGCTATTCCTTCGACAAGAAGGCTAGCCCTAATATATATTCTGGTGAACTGGTACTGTCATTCATTCAAGTCACTACTAAAAAATGATTATTTTTCGACGGAAAAATTCCGTCGAAAATGAACTTTTTTCTCAAATTTCCGTCGAAAAGCCCACAAAATATAATTTCTTTTTTCCAAACGTTTTCGACGAAATTCATTTTCCGTCGAAAATCTTCGACGGAATCGAAATTCCGTCGAAAACCCCACAAAATATAATTTCTTTTTCTTTTACTTTTTACAAAACTTTTCGACGGAATTGCTTTTACGTCGAAAATCTTCGACGGAATCGAAATTCCGTTGAAAATCCCACAAAATTTAATTTCTTTTTCTTTTATTTTTTTAAATGTTTTCGACGGAATTCCTTTTCCGTTGAAATTTCGTTGAATTTTTTTTGATGGAAAATAGATTTCGTAAAAAAATTTCGACGGAAATCAGATTCCGTGGAAAACTCCGTCAATAAATTTCAACGTGATTTTTTCCGTCGAGAAATTCCATTAATAATAAAGATTTTTCTAGTAGTGAGTTGCCATGAAATGTTCTCGGCAATGATATTTCCTTAGTTATTAATTTACTTTTGACTTGTCAAACAAGTTGGCGAAATGCCCATGGTTCATACATGGGATGGATTTGGTTCTTCATAATTAAATTTGTGATTTTTGGAGTTGAGAGCGTAAGTCAGATCGAGATCCAGTTCTTTATTTCAATGGTACATGTAATATAATTTTCTAGAACTTGAATCATAAACCACAATCTTATTATAGACCTTAGTCATGATTTGAGCTCTGATTTCGATCCCAACCATCATGATTTTGATCTTTATCCTGAATTAGGGTTGGCAATACGGGCCAGCCCATCATTAGCCCGTCCAAAATGGGTTAGCCCGCCCCAGCCTGTTTTGACAAAATGGGTTGAATTGAGCAATCTGACTTGTTTTATGAGTGGGTTGGCGGGCTACGGGCCCGTCCGCCTAAAATAAAAAAAACAATAAAATAAAAAATATATATAAATAAAATACAAAAAATTAAATTCTGCACAAAAACACATAAAAAAATCTGCATAAAAGCATAAAAAAAATCTGCATAAAATCCTAATGTGTTTATGAAACCAAGAAGATCATTGTTTAATAATCTACATATAAATATGCATCTTTCAATCCAAAAATAATAATAAAAAATAAAATCATATCAAGGTAAAACAGAGTAACAAAACAAGTAACAAAGTGTTGTATAAGAAGTCCACAGCAATTCAAAAAAGCCACTTGCATGCAGAGAAATCTAAGGCACGGAGCTACATAACAATTGGGTAACCTAAAAAAAGGGCTTGGCGGGCCGAGCCCGACAGGTTTGGCGGGAAGGGTTTGGCGGATTGGGGGTTGAAAAACTCAACTCGGACTCGCCCTGTTTGGCAGGCGGGGCGGGCCAGCCCGGCGCACTCAGCCCATTTTACCAGCCCTAGAATCTGAGTTGTGAACTTGAGCCGTGCTGCCTATCTGTATCATGATTCTGATACAAATATTGATATTTAACATCACGAAGAGACAATGGCTACATTTAGGTTTGTTGCTAAGATGAAATTTAAAAACCCCTGAAAAATATATTAACGGCTAAGATGTGGTCGTAACATTGTGCGTAACATTATTTATGTGTCACAATATCTTTTCCTATATTATTTGAAAAAAAAAAAATCAGATTATTATATAATCCTTCACAAAAAATTGTGAAACACACGAGAAATTATGTGAATAATATTATCAAGTTTAAGTAACGTGTCACGTTTTATTTCTTTACAATAAAAAGTTGTTCTGCTTGGAAGAGACAAATGTTGGAAATAGTACAGGCATCTTGATTTGGCATATGTGTGGTGGATCGGTCCAATTCAGCGTTTAAAAATGACTGGGCAAGCAACCTTTGGCTTGAGCTAAATCTAAATGCAAGCAAATTCATTCTGTTTGACCACATAAAAAATGTACAAGCCAAGCAACAATTTTGTTGTTCCTTGGTTGCTAGTTTTTACTACCATCTAAGCTTCCATTTTATTCACAAATTTGTTTCTTATTTTTAATCCATATAAAATAATAAAATATCAAAAGTCTTCGCAAAGCAATTGTGATAAGTAAAGAGGTACAAAATTGAATCTGGCCACTGTCATTTGATTCTGCGTAAGTTCACAAAAGTATCAATATGATCTTCATAATAAGGAGGTTTAAGTAAGGGTTTTATGTTTATTATGTTGTAAGTAAAGTGATTGTGTAATGTTATAGAGATTCGTTTTGCGTGCCATATTTTTTTCTTTTTGTTTTTGTTTTAAAATGTGTGGGCCCCACAAAATGTTGCGTGCTTTGGAAAGTTTGTTGTGTTATGTTAAAGGATAAAATAAAAACCTTTTAACTTAAGGTAATATGCTTATAACTTTGTTAGCAAACATTTATTGATTTTATTCCTTTTTTTTTTTTTGGTAATCAACAGGGGCTAAATCACCCCCAACAAAAGACAGAAACCAGAACAAGAAAAAACAATGCAGAAAATAAACTAAAAGAAACACTAAAAACTAAACTCCCGAGGATAGCACAGCATCCCAATTAGCAGCAGTGTCCCGCCCCGGATCCAGAATATCCGCAGCTAGCAGATTTAGGAGAGCCCAATGAGGAGAAGAGATTGAAGAGAGACCAAGGGAGTCATCCAAGGCTTTTTTCGCAATCCAATCAGCACACATGTTAGCCTTCCTAGAGATACCATTTAACTGAACAATCCATTCCTTTTGAAGTAAAACTCGAATCTTAGCTACTAATGATAGCTTTCGAGTGTCATTACCCCTAAGGGTAAGTAAGCTTAAAGCTTGAGAAGAATCTGATTCCAAAATAATCTGTTTCCAATTATGGTTCCAAGCAAAAACAAGGCCGTGATAAACAGCCCATAATTCAGCCATTAAGGGGGAGCATGAGCCTAAGAAGACCGAAAACCCACCAATCCAGTCTCCATTTCTACCCCTTATAAGTCCACCACAGGCAGCCCTCTCCCCATTCACAGCACCATCCACATTCATTTTGAAAAAACCATGATTAGGAGCTGTCCATTTCTCCGACTTGATGGGAACCGGAATGCTAATAACCTCTCTGACCCTATGAACAAGACTATTTCTGATTTCCTCTATTTGGGCAGCTAGAGGAATTGAAGGGTCCTCAGGTCTCTTGTAACCATCTTCATGAATTTCTTTGTTCCTCCAAATCCAAAGAGAGTTGCAGATTATAAAGAAAACATCTCTCCAATCCTTTCCAGTGCAAGATTTTACATTCAGATTAAGGCATAACCAATCCTTAAATGAAATTGGATTGAAAAATCCGTGAGGAAGAGGATGAAACATAGGTAAAAGCCAAACCTTTTTAGCCATAAAACAGTCCCTGAACACATGAAGGCACTCCTCCACCTGATCTGGGCATAAATGACACCTGTTTGACCCCCCACTCCAATTAGCAACTCTATCTTTTGTCAACATTCTTCCATGCAGCATCTTCCACAAGAGAATCTTGATTCTCTCTTGTCCTTTCCACTTCCAAACCCGGTTCCAGCAGTTGTTTATAGGAACAGAACTTGAAGCTGTCTGACTGCAATAAGCCATTTTAACAATAGAGCTATTCGGGTTCCAATTTTTCCACACAATTATATCCTCTCCTACCCCATCCTCAGGATAAGGAATTGCTAAGATCCTGTTAACAGTATTTTGATCAAAATGACTTAGAAGAAATTGCATATTCCAACCCTCCTCTGAGCAAAAATTGCTATGCTTAATTATCAAATCAGAATCTTCATCTTCAGGAGGGGTTGTTGTGAGAGATATGAGATTGTTGTTGCTTCCCAACCAGTCATCTTTCCAGAATTTAATCTTTCGCCCATTACCAATCTGCCAAACAGTGTTATTGAGCATTTTCGGCCATATTTTGCACAGGCTTTTCCAAAAGTGAGAATCATAAGTCTTACAACTCACCTCTTTCATCAAATCCTTTTTCCTACTGTATTTAGCAACAAGAACCTGAACCCAGGACTGCAAAGGACATTGAGTAATCTTCCAGGCACACTTTTGGAGAAAAGCTTCATTCTGCTTTCTGAGATCTATGATTCCTAAGCCACCTTGATCTTTCGCCAACTTAAGACAATCCCAGCCAATCGCATGAAACTTCCTTTTAATATCAGAATCTCCCCATATGAAATTCCTTTGTAATTTTTCAATATCATCACAAATTCCCTTAGGAAGAAGACTACTTTGCATGTGGAACATAGGGATAGTTGAAATAACAGATTTAGCTAAAGTAATCCTTCCAGCCATTGACAAACACTGCTTTTTCCAACCTTGGAGCCTATTATTGACCCTGTCCATTAATTCTCCATAGTGCAATTTGCTGACACGGCCATGCTTCATCTTATAACCAAGATATCTTCCCAGATTCTTAGTATGGGTAAAACCACTAATCTCCACAATGGCATTCACCACATCCTGAGTAACATTTTTAGAGAAAAATATGCTGGACTTTTGGAAGCTCACCTTTTGCCCAGACATGCTGCCAAATTTGTTAAGACAGCTCATCATAATCTTAATTTGATCAGTATTAGCTTCTCCAAATAACATCAGATCATCTGCAAATAAGAGATGGGATATAGATGGTCCACCTTTCCCAGCTTTCATTGGCTTCCATTCCTTCTTCTCCAAGGAGTCCGTAATCAAATGGGAAAGCTTTTCCATACAAAGGACAAAGATATAGGGAGATAATGGATCACCCTGTCTTAACCCTCTGCTAGGGGAAATACTACCAGCTTGAGTTCCATTCCAAAGGATTTCCAGCTCAGATGAGGAGATACACTGCATAATTAAATTAACCAAAGATACTGGAAAGTTCGCCTCAGATAACACTGTATGGATGAATTTCCAGGACATCCGGTCATATGCTTTCTCAAGATCAATCTTTATAGCAAAAAAACCCCTCTTCCCCTTCATTCTACTCATTGAATGGACCATCTCTTGGGCAATGATTATATTATCTTGAATCTGTCTGTTGGGGACAAAGCTAACTTGTTGGGGCGAAATTAACTTGTCTAGAACAGGCTTCAGCTTTCCCACAATTAGCTTGCTGATTCCTTTGTAGATAACAGAGCAAAGAGCAATTGGCCGGAATTGGTTAATTTTTTCGGGTTTAGCCACCTTAGGAATAAGCACAAGATGCGTTTTATTTAGCTCTTTCACCAACTCAGGCCTATTCCAAACCTGTTTAACACAATCAATAACTTGAAGTCTCAATAATTCCCAATTCTTTTGGAAAAAGAGAGCAGGAAACCCATCTGGACCAGGAGCTTTAAGGCTATTCATAGCAAAAAAAACCTCTCTGATAAGAGAATCTGTTATGGGATCTTGCATATCCTTGATATCCGATTCCTCCAAAACAGGCCAGTTATGAGTAGTAGTGAACCAAGGTCTACAAAAATCTTCCTCTGAAAATAGATTCTTGAAAAACGAATGGATCAGCAAAATTAAATCACTTTCTTCTGTCACCATTTGACCCTGATCATTCTTTAATTCACTAATCCTGTTTCTGGCTCTCCTTATGACAGTAGTAGTATGGTAAAAAGTAGTGTTACGGTCCCCATCTGCAATCCACTTGCATCTAGCTTTCTGAAACCATAACGCTTCCTCATAATCCATAACCTTATTGAGTTCACATTGGAGGGCTAAATCTAACTCAGATTGGACACAATCCATATCAGTGGCATAGTTATTTTGGTTATCCTCAATCTTTTTGAGAAGATATTCTTTCCTCTTTTGGATACACCCGAAAACCCTCTTATTCCACGATCTAAGGGAAGGGACCAGATTGCTCAAACTAATCCTGATGTTTAGATTCGGCTTCCACACAAATTTAAGAAAATGGGGGAAAGTAACATGATCCTGCCAGCTAGCCAGAAACCTAAACGGTCTTTCTCTCCAATCCTTATTGTTTGGGAAAAGAGAGAGCATGAGCGGGTTATGGTCTGAATTCAACCGGGGAAGACTTCTAACTGTAGCCTCTTCAAAAGTTGTTCTCCAAATAGCATTAGCACACACACGGTCCAACCTTTTGAACACTCTATCCAGATGCAGCCACTTTGGCCCCTTCCAAGTAAAGTGAGTTCCTTTACAACCCATATCTATCATGTTGCAGTCATTAAGGAACGATGAAAACTTCTGGCACCTGAGAAGATTAACAGGAGCACCCCCTTTCTTTTCCTTGTAGGAGGCAATCTCATTAAAATCTCCCATCATAACCCAGGGACCAACTAGACTGCTGCTAATTCTTTTTATATTCATCCATAGCTCCTCACGAACATCCTCTCTAGGATTGGCATAAACCACAGTAAGATAAAATTCCAACCCCTGATTCATGGAACATGAAACATGAATGAATTGGCTCGATTTCTCTATAATGGTTACATTGCAAAATTCCTCTTTCCATAACATCCAGATACCTCCCGAGTATCCCACTGCATCTTCTATCACATAATTGTTGAACCCCAATTGCTTAATCTTCTTTTGGGCAGTAACACCACTTATCCTAGGTTCTAAAATAGCAACCAAACCAATCTTGTATTTTTTAATGAAATTACTGAGGGATGTCTTAAAAGACTTTTTGGCAGCACCCCTACAATTCCAAACAAGACAATTCATTGGATAACTAATTTGGTACTAGGATCCCCGAGTCCCTGATCACACTCTACCATATTATCAACAGCTACTTCACTAGAAGATTTCTCTAGGAGCATTCCATCTTCCATAACTTTATCATGGCTCTCCAAACTCATAACACCTTGATTGCTGTTAGCCATATTAGTATCCATATCCAACGTTTTGTCATTTACCACACATAACTCACAGGAAGGCAAATTGCTATCAGTATTTGAGATACTTGCAGCAGAGATTTTTGAGCATAATTCGCCTTCTGTGTTTCCAGGATCAATATCCTTACCATTACTGCCCACAGGACCAGAAGGGGAAATAGGAACATATCTAAGGTCACCTTTGCTGGTAGCCTTACTGGATGAAGGGGGCTCTAGAGACTTGGAACTTGTTCTGGAAGTGTTGGCTTCAGAGGAGAAAACAAATGCTTTTTTCTTCTCTATCTTTTTCGGTTTATATGAGACTTTAGCTCCAGCATTACTCGTCCCTGCTTGACCTACAGGAGCTTTCGAATTGATGACCTTGGGAGTAGCCTGGGATAGAGGATTCCTCTTATTTTCCTTGAGTGACCCCTTTTTCGCCTCTATCACATTTTCCACCCCTGGATTCTTCAAAATATTGATACCCGCTGCCTGTGCAGACAAATGCTTCTTACTATTAGAGATATCCGCTCCAAAGGATCTTCCACCATTTTTTTCATCCTTTATTGGGGGTTGGTTCCTATGGAAATTCTTTTTTTTCACTACCATCCAAGGGCCTACCCCTTGATTTGATTGAGAGTTATTCAAATCATGCTGATTTGTTTCCTTGTTAGCAGTGTCCTCCTCTGGTTTGGCAAGATCAGGGCAATTATCTGTATTATGTCCGTATTTGCCACATTTGATACATATAAGGTACAAGCCCTCATATTCAACTTTAAACACCTCATCCTCCAATATATATTCTCCCCTCAATGGCTTAGCAAAGCAAATTTACCCCTTTCCCCTAAGGAAGTTGTTCTGTCCACTTTCAACACTTTGCCTACTATATTTTCAATTAATTTCAAAAAATGAGCTACACAGAATTCTTGAGGAATACCTGGCAATCGGATCCACGCAGCTACCTTATGAATATTAGCTTTGTGAGGGTTGAAGAACAGCTCCCACTTTCTGATGGCCAAGTAGTGGCCCATTAGGATCCATGGTCCTCCTGTCAGCGCTAGATTTAAGTCTTCCAAGCTAGAGAATTTCACAGAGAAAAAATCATTCCCCAAATCAGCCACCACTATCGGTCCAGCTTTAGCCCATAGGCTTCCCAGCTTAGATTTCATATACATCACACCCACTCTCTTCCCCAACAGCTTAACGATAATAGCATTTTTCCATGGGCTTCTTAATCTCTCTTTCGCTTCCTTAGAACACCTAATTCTTACAGACCCATCCTCTCCATAAATTGTTTGGAACCCAAACTCATCTATGGTACCAAGACTCGGGTCCAGCGGTTCACTCTTGCCCTCCTCAAATTCCTCATGCCAAGAATCCTCTACACCCATACAGTTATTATCAGCACGCAAAGCATCAGCGAAAGACATCGACTTACCTGACGGAATGCGCTCCTGAATGTTTCCCAAACTTGCCCCTCTATTCGATGAATCAGGGGAAAATTCCTCTCCAACCTTCGATTGTTTTATGCTCTTACGCATAGCACCCGTAACCTCCATCGACTTTTGTTGCAGATCTCCATTTTTTCCAAGAATAGAACTCATTGTTGTGCCCTAGCAGAATAGAAAATATGGAACGCGTGAGACTCACGCGAAACTAACCCATTGAATTAGCACAGCACTGATATTGATTTCACATCAGATACGCCGCCGTCCACCGAAAGTACAAATAGTAATCGCAATTCTTTCAACAACGAAAGATTCAGACGTGAATCCTGATTTATCACGTGCAGCGGCGCAGACAAACCCCTTCTCTCTTCATGTTTATTGATTTTATTCCTTTATTCTAGTTGTCGCTTAAACTTAGATATGAAATGGGCTAATAAACGATTCATGAATACAAGAAAAATGAAACCATAGTGAAAAAGTAATTTTGATCCACCAAAATTGATCCTAATAAAATTGAGGCTTTAATGTTTCTATATTAAATATATATAAGTTATCTATATTCACTTTCAAATTGACGCCGTTTTGAGTTGAAAGATTAAAAAACTATAGTAATAAAGACTATTATAATCATGAAATAAATTATGATTTTCATCCCAAAATAACATCATTTTCCGCCTAATGAAAATAACTTATCTGCATTAGACAAAAAAACAAACCTTAAAAATGAATGTAAGTTTAAAAGAAAATTAGAGAACATCTCAACGTTGATCAACCTTTATTGGAAAAATCAAAGAGAAAAATTAAGTTATGAGTAAATTCCTACTTCAAAACTTATTTTCATTTGTATACTGTCCCCAAGTTTAAAGACAAAATCTTTAATTCCTTAGTTTTTTTCTATATTTCTTTTCTCATTTTGCACACATAAAAAGCCTGAATATGCGTCCTTAAAGCAATAATATTAGATCCTACTAATTAGCTTGCAAAACTTGATATTTCAATTAATGAGATATGAACAAAATGTCAGTAAGTAACATGAACACAAGCGAGAAACAAACACATTCTCCACACAAAGCAACATATGCAGCTAGAAACTCTGATTCGGAAATAAAAGGCAAATAGTTTTGTGACACATAAAAACTATAAAACTATAATCATAGAGTAGCTTCTTTTGGACAAAAAGGTAACCAGAATAGCAAGAGAAAGTTTTAGCTAATGAATCCCACAGGAAAGAGCATCTGGTCCTGCAATGAATAGTTGTGGAAAATAAGAAATTTGCAGCTAATCTCATCCTTGACTAAAAACATAAGATAAAACTATGAACTGATATTGTCTAATAATACTTGACAAATGGACATCTCTATATACTACAACAGAAGATCCGGAATCAATGAAGACACACAAGTTAAAGCCACCAGATATGCTTGACCTTTTAAAATTGTACAAGCATTTCTGAGTACAAAATTAAGATCTTAATCCGGTTGTCTGTGTAAGGATCACCAAGCCTTCCAGTTCCACAAGTCAAAAAAAGTTGCACTGTTGCAATAGAGGATGAGAATAGTCAATGAACTACTCCCCCACCCCACCAATAAGGGGCTACTACTTCTGAATCCGAATCTTCCACCAAGGTTTGAAGTTCCAATTAAAACTCAATTCAAAATCAATGGAAGTTGCACTGCTGCAATAAAGGATGAGAGTATTCAACATATTTTTCCCATAGGGGTTTGTATTTTTCAATCCCAATCTTCAACCACGGTTTGGAGTTCCCATTGAAGTGCAGCACAGCCCCTCTCTCTATCAACTGAGGATCAACATTTGTGTAGCCAAAACCCAATACATGCCATGACGGATCCAAGGGCTCAGTTAATCCATAAAATGTCAACAGTCCTGGTGGCAAGGTACCAAGTTTCCACAATGTACGGTCTACATTCTTTTCCTGCCAATAATGGTAGATGCCAGTTACATTCTTTTTCCTCCATTCAACCAAATCAAATACATTCATCCCAAATGCCCATCCACAAGCATCGGGATCGAAATGTGAACGTATAAGAGGATGGGAGTAGTTCAAATATTTATGGTATCTATGAAATGTCTCCATGCATGTCTCAACAGCTCCATTAACATTTCCATTCAAATCAATGGTAAAAAGATCAGAAAGATCCTTCTGAACCACAACATCATCATCCAGGAACACCACCTTCTTTAGTGCAGGAAAAACTTCAGGTATATAGAACCTCAGGTGGTTAAGCATGGACAGATATTTAGGGTTACGAAACTTTATAGGTGTCCTGCCGTCATCACTGTTGCCAGAGAAGTAGTAGTTCTGTATTTCTGAGTCTTGAAGTTGCTTAAGCACGGGCACATATGAAGCATTTAACCAACTGAACTCTTCAAACTTCTGAACTTCCACAGTCACCCCACGGAAATCATTCATGGCAAACCATGCCTTCATCGCAGCATAATTTATTTCATCAGTGACAAGGTGGAAAACAATCATATTGGGGTTTTTGGAATTTATTGCAGTTGAATTGACCACAACCGAAGTTGCAATAATGTTATCAGAGAACACACAAAAGTGGTAAAGATTGTTATCCTTAAGTTTCATCTCCACATGCCTTTTGTCCTTCAATTTCTTTTGCAAATTAAGGTTTTTGAACCATTCTGTTGTCAACCGGACACCAAGACAGAATAGGCTTTTTGGAACTTCTTCAGCAGCTATTTGTCCATATTTCGAACTCTTTTCACTCACCGAATTCATCTGTTCTTCAAGAGCTTGAATTTTTGCTTTGAATCTCATGATCATGGTTGCACTGTCATAATGGAGCTGCTGGGCCTGGTATAACAATAATGCCATATCATGGATAGCACTTTCTGATTCCCTGGTTGTTAAAGGAGCACGCCTAGTGGCAGCATTTGAGAGGAGAATCTGTGAATTGCGGATTTGGGCACTTAATTCCCAAGCAAATTGGAGATTGTTACTTTCTTTTGCAATTACAACAAAAGCTTTTGCTAGGGATATCTGATCATTCAGTTGTCTGGTCACTGAGTTAGGGCTTAACATCTCTTCAGTAATATTAAGGCCTTCCATAATCCTCTCATGCTTGTAAGTTCTCTGCACAACAGGATATAAGAAGTTATTAGCTAAAAAAGGACAACAAGGACCTAATCTCCTCCCTCCCTGCCCCCTCTCTCCCCCAAAATAATAATAAAAAATAAATAAATAATTCTGACTTTGTAATATGAAATCAAGCATGCCATGGAAGCTGCATTCTAACAACTTAATCAATTTCAAATACTGATTTGTATGATCCACACACTATCCTTTCTGAAAAAGTTTGACTATTCAGTTACAGTTCCAATTTACAAACAAAATTATAATAAATATCTTTATGAGGAACAATGGCTTTTCTCTGTAATAAGGAAAAGAAATGTATGAGACATAACGTCCGACAATAGCAACATCTGGAAATATCACTATTCTGCCCATTGCAAAACAAGGTTTACCAATAGCTCCCCATATGACTAGTAATTTTAAAAAAAATTAATAAAATGAGCAAAGAATAGTAGCATGGTATGGATTAAAATAAATGATTATGTGAATTTTTCTTCATTACTATATGTCGAAGGCTTCAATGGTTTGAAGATGTATTATGAACTTGCAAAATCATTGTCTGAGCCATCTTAGACTAGCAATTCATAGAAATAAATTGTGCAAGGGTTGATCTCCAAATAAGATCAGTAGTTTAAAACATCTAATCTAGCATAGCACTACTATCACAAATTATTAAGCGTTCGAGTTCTGAACGGAAATACTCTAATTTTGTTTATTCAATCCAGTATTTTATTCTACTCGCGTAGTGGAATGAAAAGGGTTTGATTCCACACTCCAAAAAAAAGGGAAAGATGAAAAACAATCTAAAGCAAACTAGTGGAAAAGCCAGCGGATACAATCTCCTAAAGAAACATGGGGAGAAGTTTTACTTACCATCAACTAAGTTTACAAGCTCTTACTACCTCTTTTATAACCGTCACATTAAGATCAAGTCAAAGGATTTCATTTGATACAAATTTTCATTCTCTCTCCAATCACTCCCTCTCTCACCTTCCTCTTTTCATAATACCGTCCAACCGTTATAAAAGTGGTAATAAAAGGTAGTAAACTTAGTTAGTGATCCCACCCAATGGGTGGGTCTCAATTGGTTCTTTGGCGTTGAGTTAGTGGGGTGGACATGTGTTCGAATCCCGCTGAATGCATAGGAAGGGGTTGAACCTTTAGCCATAACTGACCCCGCACTCCGGATTAGTCCCATAGCCGGCTTAAAGAGTCGAAGCCGTGGGGAAACGGGGGAGCCAATTCGACTCAAAGAGGTAATTAGGGTCGGGTAACTCCAAAAAAAAAAGTATAACCTCCCCAAATAAACATAGCACACAATTCCAAAAGTACAAAATCAGTTTCCAACATCATACAAACAAAACAAAGCACACCAATAACTTGTTCAAAGATCCCATATCCAATCAATTTAAAATAACTTGAAGGCTCAAAAGCATATGCCAAATTTAAAAAAGAAAAGCCTATCATGCTTGATTTTCCCAAACATCAACCAAGAGCACAAATCTTCAAAAACCAATTGAGAAAAAAGCATTCATTACCTTGGACAAAGCCTGTGTGGACTCAATCTGGTTACCTTTGCTCAGAATATAGATAAAGAGAAGCACCACTCCGCAGCACAATGCCCACCAGAACACATCCGGAACCCTCCTCCGTACTGGCCTGCGAAAATCCGTCGCTCTCCGCCTCATGTTCCAAACTTCCTCCAAACCCCAATTGCGCCCTCCGTTCACTCCTTTTCCCGGAAACTGTTTTCCGGGAAAAATAATGTTCAGAAAAAGACTAAACAAAGGCTTCCAGATCACGATGTATTACCGAGATCTGCAGGAACTGGGGTTCCCGGATTAAGATATTTGGGGTAGAAAGATTCAAACTTTGGAGAAATATTTGGTTTTGCTTTGGTGGGCATGCGCCGGCGAAGAGCTTTGTGATCACTACAGTAAACAGAAAAAGAGAGAGAGAGAGAGAGAGGTGATTTCTCTGACAGACACCACAGAAAACAGTTGGGATTTATGGAAGTGGTTTCCTCTGATTGTATGTGCAAACTAGGTACACTCTTATTTTTGGTCTTTCATTTTCGACGTTGACAAACGGTCCTGATCGTGCCATGTCAACTTATAATAAAGGCTAAAGGTTTCGTTTACCAAAAAAAAAAAAAAAAAAAAAGTTAAATTCGATGACCCATTTCAATCCAATCAAGGATGGTCGGTTCTCAAATTTGCATTGTCTTCTTAAACGCAATAAAATGAGAGACGAACCACAACAATACCGCACGAAAGTGAAATATATAAGATGGTGTCTTGTTTTGAGGTAGAATATAAGATAACGTATGGGAAAAGAATAGTCCTAAAACATTATATACAAACTACTATAGTTTAGGCATCAATTTTGTTGTACAAAGACCTTTCTTGCTGCTTTCATTGCTTATATAATTATATCGGGCAATTAGGCAATTTATTGTTCGCATTTAATCTACCATTTGTCATGTCAATGGCACAAGATATTTGTAAGTTCGAACTTATCACCCAACCTTGTCAACACTTTTTTTGGTAAAGTATTGAAATGGAATTAAAAGGTGTAATTTTATTTTATTTTTTGTATGTTGTTGAAAGTGAAAAGATTTTCATGATAATGATATACCGAGTAAGAAAATAATATATTATCTCGTGTAAATATTTAACCAAAACATTTCATGTTAGGATAATAATGTTATAGCTCAGTTGCTTGTCTCCCGATCATCAAGGATTGTGGTGTTTAGGGTGAGAGGACGATTCCGCGCAACCTATTTCTCCATTTTCTCACCTAAATTCGAACATAAATTCACACTGAAAAAAATGTTTGTTTACAGGTTCCAAGTTCAAACTAAGCCTTTATCAGAAGTAACTCGAGATCTTCTTTCATTTTAGTATTTTACTGTACCATAACAAAATAATTTACTGATGAAACGTGTGTAGGATTTATAATCACCTGAAAAAAAATGTACATCTTTTCTGTAGTTATGTGAGTTAAGTATACATGTTCATGATAAATCTTCAAAGCAAACAACTTAAAAAATATACTTAAAAAAATAATTAAGTTTAATACTTAAAGGAAATATGTAAGTTTAAGATATCTACTTAGCTTTACTTTTATCACATTTTCCCTCCACTTACGACTTAAAACCATTAGAAATAAGTATTATACATTTTTTGGGAAGGGTTGGAGCAGTTGAAATTTCATGAATGTCGAAATGAGTCTATGTAATAATCGAAAATTATGTCCATTACGAATATAGCCAAAATCTTCTTCTCTAGTGTCTTCCGCCAAAATATCCTATGGCGTTTTTTCCTCCCCAAAGCCAAATAGATTTCCATCACAAACCAGCCAGCCAATCAGCCATGTCTATTCAACCAATTGTATTTTATGCTATGCATGAAGCCTCTCAATTAAAACGGCTAATTTATTATCACCACAGTTGGCAAAAAGGATAAGCACAATTTTAGATAAATCCAAAACTGTCTTTTATCCTCTATATTGTTTTCAATCAAATCAGAAATAAAACAATAGTCAACATATGATAAGATTACTTGATGCGAGAGGTTACACGCGGCTAACTCCAATTACAGAGATTATCAATCTGATATAAGCACAAAATATTATGTCAATATAAGCAAATCTAACAGGCCAGATGCTCATCTCATCTTTGGATTAAGATATGTTGTCTAAAGTAGATGTCTATTCCATTAAATTGAAGAAAAAAGATCATGTTGTGAGGTAATTCGTCTTGCAAGGGACCTGGAAACTCAGTAGATAGAGTGCTGGATGTAAAGATCTATTTCAATCCAAAAATTTAAAATGTTAAGTGAAGATGATGGGCCGCAAGAGCCATTTACAAGTTGTAATAAAAGGAGGAGGGATAGAAGACGTTTTGCAGAAGCCCAACAAAGAATTGTTGTCCAGCATGGCAATCAGAAGGCATAAGCCCAACAGCCCAAAGAGATGCTGCTGATCCAAGCAAAAGCAGAGACAAGGAAACAAGTGAAAGAGAGGTCCCAAGAGAAAATAGAAGAATGAAGTTAGTTATACAAGGGGACAGGTGGCACATGCTGAATGGTGAAGGACGTATTGGTGAGCAAGGAAAGGTGGAGGATGGTGGGGAACACCGACCAAAATGCTACTGTTCACCAAGTTTTTTACCTAAATGCCACGCGAACAGTGTTATTTCCCAATCTCCCACGGGGGCAAGTTCGCTACCCCATGTAGCGAACTCGGTTTGCTGACGTGTCACATTTTTAGTGAATTACAAGTACCAAGTTAAGAAAAAAAAGGTATGAAGTTCACTACATTGGGTAGCGAACTTGGTTTTTATGAAGTTCGCTACCCCGTGTAGCGAACTTGGTGTCCACTAGAAACGTGACACGTCAGCAAACCGAGTTCGCTACACCGGGTAGCGAACTTGCCCCCATGGCAGATTGGGAAATAACACTGTTCACGTGGCATTTAGGTAAAAAACTTGGTGAACAGTGCCATTTTGATCACTATTCCAAATGGTGGTTATATGAGTAGTGAAGGCAAAGGAGAGAGACACGAAGAAAATACACCTTAACTTGGAGGAAAGGAACAGAGGGTTCTCTGATTCTCTGCAGACTGGTGGTTGTTTGTAGGGGGAAATGGTGTTGGTAATTTGTTATTCATAGAAGTGTCCTTATAGTCTTTAATGGTTACCTTTAGTGCTTGGAGTGTTGTTGGAGTCTGTACTCTGCAATCTGCAGACGTTTATGTTTAAATGCATTTTCCCTGTCACTGTGTGAGAGGTTGAGGGTCTGTCTTTTTGGTTCACTGTAATTAGGATGAGTTAACTCTCTGAGTTCAGCAAGGTTAATAAAACACTGTCATGGATGTATTTCAGAAAATGTTGAGTGGATTTACTAGGTTATTCGTTTTTACTTTGATTATAGATTACCATGGTGCCATTATGATTCATATTATTCTCTAATATATCTCCTCACACGAGAGCCTCTTAGTCTTGAAGGATAAACAGGGCACAAACTCACTTACCTATACTAAGAAACTTAATTATTTATTAATTGAATGAAGAGCGGTGAAAATTGAAACTCAAATACCATGTAAAGAACAATTTCAACCAAAAAACTTAAAGCCGTTAAGTGAAGGAAACTAGAGTCAATATCACCAAAACATCACATAAATATCAGCCTTTCAAAATTAAGCATGGCAGGGAAAGACCACAAAAAACAAATGAAACAACTGGAATCTCAATCAGAAACTCATGATATCCCTTATCTCATTATATGGTAATTATAAGAAGTCAACTACAAACAAAAGAGGCAATTACTCCTTTCACTGCAAAACCACATGTAAATTACATATACTCTCGATCACTTCCTAAAAAGGCCGCTGGAATCCTCCTAAACCGAATAGAGAATGAACGAAAGCTGATTCACTAACAACAGGGATATTCGCAAACGTACCCAGAAGCGCACACTTTATGCACTGCATCACTACGAGAATATATGCCAACGCCACACCAGCCCAGTAATAGATCCCAAACGTTCCCTTGAAGTGTATAAGTGGCATGAAATTGCTTGAAACCCATAGTATCTGCAAAGCAATTTCCAAAAGCATTCCCATCATTACATGGAATCTGAAAAGAATGGGCAAGTCCTTATTTTTTACCACTCCCACAATAGCCAAATAGCAATATAATATAGGGAACCAATTTGGTAATCTGTTAACAGCTCCCGGTATATAAAAAATCAAACTTTCAAAGAAGGGGAATTTTTGAAGTAAAGGTTCTAAATAAAACCCAGTTGCAGACATCTGCAATGCCACTAGATAGGGAATACAGCATAACGTCCTCCACCACCATTCTGGCTTCTCAGCATTTGCAGGGAGTCGAAAGCCAGATGAATGATATATAAATGCTTGTGCACGGATCTTAGAATTGAGTCTTTGTGACATAGGAAATCTGAGTGAGGGGCGAGCTTGATTATCAGTAAATAGTGGAGATGAAACAGCATTGAGTTGTGCAGGTGATTTTCCTGAAATCAAAAAAGGGATTAAATTATTAAAAACTAGAAACAATTTCTAAGCATTGCAACTAAACAATACAAGCAATTTGAAAAGGGTGTTCTATTTATATAATGTATGAATGTCTTATTCATAGTTATCAAATGCGGATTGCGTTATGTCGCGACCAAACCCCCGAAAAACGCTATAGCGTTATAACGGGTTGCGATTGCGAAAATAGCAGAATAGATATATGACAGAAATAATGACAAAAATAAACATTTTTTAAAGGCAGAGATAGTAGAAGTGACATAAAGAGACGCGGATGGACTAAAACCCCCTAAATTTTTTCTGTTACACATTTAAATTTAGGACAAAACTGACATTTTGCCTCATGGCAGCAATATGCAGATGCGATCTCAATGGCCACTATTGCGTTCCAGTGTGACGCGGCACGGTTCCTTGCGGCGAGGCACCGCAACGCCCATACGGCGCAGCTCGCGGCGTTATTGCGGTACAATTAACTACTATGGTCTTATTGTCTTAGTATTATTGAAATAAAACAAAAATGTTGTGAGACAATAGGGCACCTGCAATAGTGACTTCTCTTGAGTACTGTCAACAAGAGATAAACCAAAATCAATATAGAAATCTCAAATGTCCTCTTATCTCATTATTTTTATAGCAAATATTTTATAGCAAATATTTTGAAAGATACCCTTTTATTAAAATCAAATAAATGCAGTTACTTAAATCATGAAATCACATAGATACCAACTCACCCAGAGAATTGCCTGCAAAAGCCATGACTGCATGACTTTTTTTCATGGAGATTGAGGCGTTGCATCTTTCTGGAATCAAATCCCTATTCCTAGTTAAAATACCAAATACAAACCAACTGTGAGTTCTAAACACAAAACAGAGGAGAAGCAAGGAAGAACGAATTATAACAACCCATAATTATCAAATAGAATATTCGAAACGCCGCGAATCGAAAGTCTTGTTTTTTGTTGAATCGTGAATCAAAACATGTTGCGAATCACAGGATACAAGATCAATTATTATAAAAAAATAGAAAATGTTTTTTACATAATGAAATTACAGAAATACCTGAAAGGAAGACGGAGAAGATAAGAGTGGACACAGGCTCCTGCTGCTACTCCCAATTGAGGTGCCATCTTCTTCTATTGCAGAGCTGATTTATTTTATTTTTAATTTTTGTTTTTAATTTTTAGGGTTTATATAGAAGCATTGCGCCTCTTTCTGGAAATCTCCGGAGACAGTTGACCAGAGTCGGTGCTATTGGCTTAGCCAATAGGGTTTTTTCTCCTTCTACAAGCAAATGTTGCTACTAAGATATTCGAAAATTATTACATGATAAAGTTATCATATAAGATGGTTTCCTCATTTTATCGAAGGAGAAACAACACTGACAACAAAATTTTGAGGTTATTTCATGTAATATAGGTAAAGTAGTGAGATTTATTATTTTATTTTTTAAGAAGTAGTGGATCCTACTATTTTATCCATATTACATAAGTTGTAAAACATTCTTTTTAGTCTCTAATCTCTTGTAATGTAGGGATAAATAAATCTCATGTTGTAGGAATAGCCATCTCTCATGTTAGTGAGAGCTCGATTTCCGTATTAATATTTTCTTTTATTTTTCTTTTTTATTTAAACTAGTGGACCCACAGGATTGTGTGTAGGAGAAAAGCTCCTCTCATCAGTGGCCTAATCACGATTGCAGGGGAGGGGGGCGAAAATTGATTTTTTATCTTGCATAATACAACTATTTATTTTATCTATTGACAAATTCATTTAGGTAATTTCTTAATAAAATATTGAGGAAGGATTTTAACAACCAAGTTTGTGTTACTACCATGTTACTACCAAATCTTATAGATCGCTTATGTTGATCTAACGGTTATATTTATTTCATGGTCATAATTCCCCAAATTTAAAGTAAAAACATTAAATATGGAAAATCATGACCATACAAAATTGAAAATAAATATAAAATATTAAATGTGGGAAATCATCACCATACAAAGACAAAATAAATATAACCGTTGGATCAACATAAGCAATCTAACGGTGAGATTGACTGGTAGTAACATAGTAGTAACACAAACTTGGTTGTTACAATATCCTTCCCCTAAAATATTAACATTTAACAACATTTGAAGACTAAAAAAATATACTATTGGTCGGGTCCAATAGACATAAAAAGTAGTTTAAAACAATAATTAAAAAAAAGAGTGTCTTAACTAAAATAATGTTTTTAATTATATTTTTAAAAAAAATAAAGTAAAAGATTGCAACCAAGTTGCCATAAAAAGTGAATCTTTTAAGTTAGAGCAAACCCATTTTCTCTATATGAAATCACTACACAAAGAAAAACACAACCATGCAAATGAAAAGAGAGCAAAATGGTGACAAAAAGGCCAAAGCTTTCATTAACCAAAACATAGCATATGAAAATCAAAAAAAAAAAAATTGCAGAAAATGTTACACATAACACATACACATTAGATGAAATGGAGGTAGATTTCAACTTGAATTTTAAATCAGAACTTCCAAAAAAAAAACACATTTAACACTAACAACAGGAAAGGATTCAACCACGCTCAAAATTTGATTTTCACATATTATTTATACATTATGGGAGTAAAAAGTTTACATGAATATGTAGTAAAATTAATTAAAACTACAATTATTAAATAGATTTTAACTATAATTTTTTATTACAACTATATCTTTAGTAACTTTATAAATAAAAATTATACTATAAAAAGTTATTTGAAACCTAATTTTGCTGATATAAAAGTTACAAAGTTATTTAAACCTATTTTTTTTTTTTTAATGAGATTAAAATTTCTTTTATTTTTGTAAGTACGAGAAGGAGATGGTTATATTGTAAGTTCGTGCATGTTAAATTCAGCGGCAGATTCAGGATTTGTTTATGATAGTGGATGATGCTTATATGGTTAAGGAGAGGGATAAAAATTTTCTTTATTTATTTTTTACATGAGGGAGTAACTAACTATTATGATTAATAATATATTATTATTGCTAGTCTAAGGGAACCGTAGAACTATACCGTATGGTATGTGCTCATAGATATATATTTTGATTGGCTCGTAGCCAGTGGCGGACCCAGAAATTTTCCTGCGGGGCTAAAAATTAAATATTTGAACTCTCTTCAAACATAACATATGAGAGGTCAAAATACGAATAATTAAATATTCGTGTATGTTTGAATCCTCTCTTTTTTAAGTTAGAAACTACTTGTAAGCATAAACTAGACCAAACATGTTTTGAGAAAAGTTCTTATAATGAAAAAAAAACCGAAAGGTAAAAGTTCATGGGAGGAAATTTTTTTTAAACTCTTATCTATTTTTCTTGAATTATGTGTTTTTTTTAATGAAAAGTTATAAAGATAGATATAGAAATAATTTTCTTAAAATATGTGTTTTTAAGTAACTTTTAAACTATTTTTTTTTTTGTAATTATGAAACGACTTTTAATTTTTTTTTTTAATCTTTAGCTTATAAGTAGCTTCTAACTTAAAAATAAGAGGATCCACTAATTCTATATGCTTTTCACAAAAAAAAAAAATCCATATGCTAACTGCTACCACCAGGTCTGCACTAACAAGAATTTAAACGCACTCTTTCTTATTGTTTTTTTTGTTTTGTTCATTTCGTTAACTTTCGTTGAGGGAAAAAAATGCATTCAGAGTTAGAGGAATTTTAATAGATATAGGACTTGATAATATAAATAAGCTCTATAAATTCTGCGTGGGAGAAAACTACTTCACATTAATGGAGAGGAAAATTGAGGTTTCTTGCATTATACTTATGTTAGAAAAATTTCTTCAAATTTTGGGGGGCGCGACCGCCCATCCTAGCCCCCCTCGGTCCGCCCTTGCTTGTAGCCAATACTCAGTTCATTATGCACATACAATAAGCTTATAGCCAAGATGTGTCATACTACCTTAGGGGATATGTTGTTAAGATATGAATCTACTCCATAATAATTTTTATCATAAAATTATTTTATACATATAATATATAATAGGGTTTATCATCTATCATTTAACATGATCACAAAAATTTTCCTACACTCACAATATTTTGTGGGGCCGACAGCATAATAAAAATAAAAATCTTGGCACGCAAAATGAATCTCTACAACATAACACAATCACTTTTCCTACAACATAACTCTTATAAAACCCTATATAATAATAAGAAAATTAAAATTTAGGAAATGTCTTAGAAGTTTTAGGATATTTTTTTTAAGCTATTCAATATAAATTTAATAAAAATATGTGAATTTAAAATTAAAAATAATAACGAATCATGAAATAATGAAAATATTTTTTTCCTTTTTACGGGGACACAACACACCGCCGTTGGAGAGAGAAATTTCTAGGGTTTTGTTGCGCCTATATAAATTGGTATGTAACATCTCTTTCTCCACGCTTCATTTTCTAGGGTTTGGCAATGGCCGCTCCTGATTTCCACTGTTATCACCAAAATTTGTAATTTAGTTTCAGATTTCGCTTTAATTTTGGATAAAATCTCTGCACGATGCACCCCGGGCTTCTCTGAGATTACCTGTGACGCGAAAGCCCCATTGCACGTGCTATATCGTCGCCGTTCGTGTTGCAGTTCAGCCCAGTTTTCTTTCACGGCTGATCTGTGTCAAAGCAACGGCAAAATCCCATTTTACCACTTTTTCAATTGTGTTTGTGTTTTTCGCTTTCGTGTGTAGAATTTGCCTCACTACACCTTTAGCTTGCTTTCAAATATATGCCATGAAAATGAAGCTAGTCATAGAGGCGCAAATTCAATCGGCGGTTTTCACGTGGGGGTTTTAACATTTCAATGTTTTTGCCTCTAAAAAAATCCGCTATATGATCATGGTTTCAATCTTAAAGTTTTGATTTTTGTTTTTTTAGGATTTGCACCCTTAATTATTGGCGATGATTACATATTATCCGCGCTTCTGAGTTTTCTCGATGAAGTACAAAGGATAAAAATTGGTTGAATTTCTTGATATGAGCCAAATTTTGATTTGTTACTCTTTATTTTTTAAATTTAATTTTGGTTTTACAATTCAGATTTATTTCAGTTTTTTGTGTAATTGTTGGCTGTGATGATATTCATTCAGCTTTAATGCCAGTTCTGCTTCTGAATAATCATGATTGATAGAGCTGTAATATATTCTGAGCCCTCTTATCTTTAATGTACTTCTATTATTCGCTCTTTTATTGTAAAATGCTTTATCTTCTAATAAGCTATGTTATTTGCTTGTTTGACATTGTCTGCGATGGCTATTTACTTTCGTGATTTTTAATCATAATTGTGTTCTCAAAACCTTGTATCTTTTTTCATCTAAGTTTGATTTTACTTATAATGTTATTTTGTTCTCCACCGATGATGGTACAATCCAACTTGTTCGAGGTTGTAGTTTACCCAAGTCCCTGTTTTCAGGATGAACCTACTTGGTGTTGCTACATTTCCAATGACAGCAAAGATTGAACTGAGGTTCCTTACCACTATAATTTGTGTTCTGCACTTTTTAACTCAGTCATTGTTGTAATGAACTATTTGTTTTTAATGTTATGTTTGTACTGAGTTTTAACTATACTCTTTTCCTTTTTGATTGGATCAGAGTCTGAAAAAACTCGAAAATTGTGTGTTGTCTATCAGCTTCATCTCTTGATTAACCCACGAGACTGGAGTTAAATAACAGCACGACATTTTTTTGGATTTAACGCATCTTAGGATTTTGATTACGAGCTCCTGGCATAGTTTATGTATATTGCAAATTTCTACTATTGTGCAGTTGCTTGAGATATGGATTGAACTCTGAATATCAATTCACATTGATTGAATGCAGTAGTCTTAATATTATCCTGAAGCTATAGCTCAGAAAACTCATGTTCTTATAAATAAATACCATTAACAAATAAATTATAATTGTATACCTTGAGGAGATAATAGTAAAACCACTAGTGAGGGATTAAATTGTTGAATGAAGAACACGAGCATATTTTCAGTACCACAAACCTTATCAAAAATAGAAAAAATATGAGATGAGTGAGAATAAGTATAAGCACTTACCAAATTTGAAAAAATAAGATGAGTGTGGAAATAATTATAAAGGTGTGAATACCGTAAATGGTTGTAATGTTCCGAGTGCTGGGTCATGAACTGAATATATTTTCATGATCATGCACTCTTGGAAAGAACATGAAAAAAGGTCAATAAAAATATTTTGAATCCTATAAATTACGACCGAATGTAATGGTTGGTTGACGACAAACGAAAATGAGAAATATTTACCATGGCATCTAGATTGACAGACCATCAGCTTTTAGCAATCTGTTTTTGGACATATAACATTACATACTGAACTTAATCAGAGCAAATGGATAGAGCATGTTGATATAAAGGAGATGAAGGAGGCAATGATGGTAGGGGTATGTTGATCTAAAGCAGATGGAGGGGGCAATGATCTAGATCAAAACAGGCAAGTTGAGGGTGCTAAGGGTTGTACTTGTATGGGCTATGACTATGAGGTGAATTTTGCATAGTAAGATTATGGGAGAATTTAGTGTAGAAGATAAGGCAAGTTGGAGGTAGAGTATGTTGATCTAAAGTAGATGGAGGGAGCAATTATATTAGTAGGTCAAAACATGCAAGTTGAGGGTGCTAAGGGTTGTATGGGCTAGAGCTATGGCTATGAGGTTAATTCTGCATAGTAATATTATGGGAGAATTGAGTGTAGAAGATGAATAAAGATTAATAGTAAAGGAGTTACTCCTTTATATAAGAGGTTAGAAATTCTCTTTCGTGTAATGGGTCCTATAAGGCACCGACACGGGACATTACACGATAAGACAACATGTTAATTCTAATTTTTTTTATAAATAATGAGAATTGGTGCCAGAAATGATATTGGCTATAGAAAAGCGCGTACCGAAAAGGTGCTGTAAAAAGTGCTAAAACTGTGCGATTAAAGCTTAAGTGACTATATATAGATAAGGGCACAAAACCCTAGTCCATATTTTGACTGCTATGTGAGACTTGAGGGTTGACCACCTTCAGCCATTTTCTCCCTTCATAAACTTGAGCTCCATGCACCTTTGTGATCCAAGAACTCATCCTTTCCCTTTGATTCCTTCACAGTAAACCTTGTAAACACCTAGTAGTTGTTTGTGGGAAGGGTGAGGAGCCTTGTTGTTGAGTGTGGCTTCTGGTTTGTGGGGTTTTGTGGGCTGAGTTGCTGGATTTCCCTTGGGAAGACCATTGTTTTGGCATTTTAGGCTCCAAGAAGCCTTCTTTGCGAAGAAAGGACCTAGCTTTGTTGTCATTTTCGTGTCTTTGCAATGTCAGAACTGGGGACTTGTTGGTGAGTTTCAAGAGCAACCTTTGCTTTGTTTTGAACCTTGGGTAAGTGTTATCAACTATGATAATGAGTTTTAATGCTTAAAAGAGGTGTATGTTTAATGCGTTAAGCAAGTAACTAAACAATGTATCAACCTATATGTGTCTAAAATGGAGTCTTGAACGTATATAATTGGTAAAAGTTGGACCTTTGATGAATATCTTCGCGAATTGCGGAATCTGCATTCTGTCGCGAAATATTCGGATTCAGATATTGATATCCAGATATGGGGTCTGTAGATATCTGAATATGTATATTCAGATATGATATCCGGATATTTCCCCGACAAATATCCAGATTTTTTGGGTTTTCGAGAACAGTGAAGGTACTGTTCATACAAAATGCTATTCTGGGTTTGTGGAGTTATGATTAGTCAGTGTGGACTTATGTAATAATTAAACTAAGTCAGAATCTAAGTGATTGAAGACTTGTGGCTTCATGGGAAGCCTAAAGACGTAAAACGTAAAAGGAAAACTTTGTCTTTTATGTTTATACTTATGAGCTATGGTTATTGATATGATTGTTGGTTCAAAACAGATTGTGATTCTGCTGTGTTTGAACTTTGAGCTTTGATTGGACTCTTGGCTTGGATTGTTAGCTTGCAGGGTAAGCTTTCGTGTCTTCGGCTTTGTCATTGTTGGTTCCACCATGTCCTATGGAGCTGTTAAGTGCAATGTCTTATAATATGTATGTGGTGTTACGCCTAGACAGGAGGCCAATGGTGGTCCTGTAGGCGGGTACAACAAGGGTTGATACTGTGTGAGCAATAGACGTATTCCTGCACTTCTCTAGTCAGTAGAATAGTTATAACACACATGATATGATTATCTGTTGAATTGCACTATTTTGGAACTTATATTGTTAAATACTTTTTGAACTTATATTGCACATGTGAGCTTGAGGTGGAAGATCCTTGATGACCCCTTGTTTTACTGAGATTTTTTTTTAGAGATCTCACCCCATGTTTGGGGCACTATTCCAGGTTCAGGTAATGCTGGGGTTGATACCTCGGGCAACAGGAGGCCGGAGCTGAGTTAGATATTGCTGTTTATATGCTGACATGCTATGATGCACGAACACTGACACGAGACACGACACGACACACTGACACGTTAATTCTAAAAAATGGCATTTTTGGACACGTTGGGACACGTTTTGATATTAAATAATATTTTTGATATATATAATATAATTTATATTTAATTCATATAATAATTTATAATATGTCATATAACCAATCAAATATTCAAATTTTATAACGTAAATATAAAAAAATTGCATTTGTTAATTTTTAATGTCAAATTTTATAACAGAAAAAAATTGATTTATAAATAATTTTTTATTTTTAGTTAATAAAATAAAATTAATACTAAAAAAAAATGTGTTTGAGCGTTGACTAGGTGTCCGAAAAAATTGACCGCGTGTCCGAAAAACGTGTCCGAGAGTTGACCACGTGTCATAAAATGTTGACTCTGTGTCGGACGCGTGTCTGAACGTGTCGGATCGTGTCCGTGTCGGACACGTGTTTGACACGCATCATTCAAAAAATTCTGCGAGTCTGTGCTTTCCAGCTGACATGTTTGGATGCTGGATATGTCTGTTGCTATTATGTTTTTAACTTTATGATTATACTGTTGCTGTTGAGACTGCTGTTGGGCTTTGTTGCCTTATTTGGTGAGCATGAGAATTGTCCATGCCACATTGATTGACTATGTCTTGATCTAGGTTTGATTTGTCATAATGTATCCGGATATTAAATAATATTTTTGATATATATAATATAATTTATATTTAATTCATATAATAATTTATAATATGTCATATAACCAATCAAATATTCAAATTTTATAACGTAAATATAAAAAAAATTGCACTTGTTAATTTTTAATGTCAAATTTTATAACAGAAAAAAATTGATTTATAAATAATTTTTTATTTTTAGTTAATAAAATAAAATTAATACTAAAAAAAAACGTGTCTGAGCGTTGACCAGGTGTCCGAAAAAATTGACCGTGTGTCCGAAAAACGTGTCCGAGAGTTGACCACGTGTCATAAAATGTTGACTGTGTGTCGGACGCGTGTCTGAACGTGTCGGATCGTGTCCGTGTCGGACACGTGTTTGACACGCATCATTCAAAAAATTCTGCGAGTCTGTGCTTTCCAGCTGACATGTTTGGATGCTGGATATGTCTGTTGCTATTATGTTTTTAACTTTATGATTATACTGTTGCTGTTGAGACTGCTGTTGGGCTTTGTTGCCTTATTTGGTGAGCATGAGAATTGTCCATGCCACATTGATTGACTATGTCTTGATCTAGTTTTGATTTGTAATAATGTATCCGGATATTGTCCGGATTATGTGTTGTAGATCCGTGACTTAGATACTCACTTATTTATACATTGAGGTATTTTAGTTAGTTGTCTTTTGCAATTTACATACAAGCGATGTTTTTATGAAATTGATTAAGTAATCAACTTGGCTGAGTATAATGACGTCATAATTGAATGAAAGAAAAAGCTATTCCGCATTTTAATTAAACGTGGCTTAATACGATGACATGTTAACAAACTAGGTATATACAGGGTGTTACACCTACTTTCATGAGATTATTGCATGTCGTTAAAAAGAATAATAATTCTAGTAATAAAAGAAGGAAGATATGAGTACTTATAAAATGGGCCCCGCCGATTTTAAATAAAGAAGAAGGAACGACACATTATTCGCAGTGAATACAACATTAGAAAGTAATCTCATGTAATATGAGAATATGATTTCCCATAAAAGAAAGGGAATATATTTATCATGTTGCATGAGATAATTTTATTTTATGCAACGTATAAAAAATAGATGAGACTCACTAAAGAGAAGGGAAAAAAAGTGGGTTCTATCGAATTTTTTTGGTGTGCATGAGACAATTTTGTCTCATATAATATAAGAGATATGTTTTCCATAAAATAATTTTGTCTCATTATTAGGGAATATTCATTCCTATATATAAACCTCTCTTCTCCTATTGAAGAGGCACCTGATTTCTTACTGAGTTGTTGAGATTTAGAGCCTCCTTAGTTGATACGCACTACCCCTCCTTTGCAGCTACTTATGCATTGCACTCCGGTGACTCTCCTTGAGCTTCGGTTCATACCACTACTACTTTGAGCATTGTCATATTGATATACTATACCTTTTCGGCGATACATACTTGGTTTTAAATCTACAATAGTTCATTAGTGTCGTCTGTGGAAATCAGTAAACTCTGATTCCCTTTTCTCTAGTGAAAAACTCAAAAAACCTAACCAACCTTCCCTTTATCCTAATGCATAAAGTTCATTACAAAAAATACAATTTAAAGACGAATAAATTGGTCGGTCATAGTGAGTAGAGAAAGCTTACTACAACCAAAGGCATGTGGAAACCATCCGGTTCTCCTTTGTATCCACCTACTGTACACTTTATGTACTAGATGGTTGGCTTAAGTTTCTATACACATTAGCACCCGGACTTCACAAGCTACCAAGTTGAGGGACTTCTGTTTTGACCGACCTCCACAGGCCCAATACCAAAGGTGCAAGATTGGAACCTTCTAAATGACACTCCATGGTGAGCCATAAAGCCTCAGTATAGAGAATCTCTTTCTCCCTACATAGCTCACCATCGTACACACACGATGGAGAAGACGCCTTACAACAATAGTGGAGGCAATGCTAACGGTTTGACTCACCTTTTCCCTCTCTCTCATCATTAGAGAATATTAATTCTCTTATATAAACCCCTCTTCTCTCATTAAAAAGACACTTGATTTCTTACATTTATATGAGTTATTACTCTGCTAAGATTTAGAGTCACCTCGGCCGATACACACCTACCTCCTCTGTAGTTACTTTTGCATTGCACTCTAGTTACTCCCCTTGAGCTTAGGTTCTTACCATTACTAATTTAGGGTTTTGTTGCGCCTATATAAATTGGTATGTAATATCTGATTCTCCACGTTTCATTTTCTAGGGTTTGGCAATGGCCGCTCCTGATTTCCACTGTTATCACCAAAATTTGTAATTTAGTTTCAGATTTCGCTTTAATTTTGGTTAAAATCTCTGCACGATGCACCCCGGGCTTCTCTGAGATAACCTATGACGCGAAAGCCCCATTGCACGTGCTAGATCGCCGCCGTTCGTGTTGCAGTTCAGCCCAGTTTTCCTTCACGGCTGATCTGTGTCAAAGTAACGGCAAAATCCCATTTTACCTCTTTTTCGATTGTGTTTTTGTTTTTCGCTTTCGTGTGTGGAATTTGCCTCACTACACCTTTAGCTTGCTTTCAAATATATGCCATGAAAATGAAGCTAGTCATAGAGGCGCAAACTTAATCGGCGGTTTTCACGTGGGGGTTTTAACATTTCAATGTTTTTGCCTCTAAAAAAATCCGCTATATGATCATGGTTTCAATCTTGAAGTTTTGATTTTTTATTTTTTTTTAGGTTTTGCACTCTTAATTATTGGCGATGATTACATATTATCCGCGCTTCTGAGTTTTCTCGATGAAGTACAAAGGATAAAAATTGGTTGAATTTCTTGATATGAGCCAAATTTTGATTTGTTACTCTTTATTTTTTAAATTTAATTTTGGTTTTACAATTCAGATTTATTTCAGTTTTTTGTGTAATTGTTGGCTGTGATGATATTCATTCAGCTTTAATGCCAGTTCTGCTTCTGAATAATCATGATTGATAGAGCTGTAATATATTCTGAGCCCTCTTATCTTTAATGTACTTCTATTATTCGCTCTTTTATTGTAAAATGCTTTATCTTCTAATAAGCTATGTTATTTGCTTGTTTGACATTGTCTGCGATGGCTATTTACTTTCGTGATTTTTAATCATAATTGTGTTCTCAAAACCTTGTATCTTTTTTCATCTAAGTTTGATTTTACTTATAATGTTATTTTGTTCTCCACCGATGATGGTACAATCCAACTTGTTCGAGGTTGTAGTTTACCCAAGTCCCTGTTTTCAGGATGAACCTACTTGGTGTTGCTACATTTCCAATGACAGCAAAGATTGAGCTGAGGTTCCTTACTATTATAATTTGTGTTCTGCACTTTTGGATTCAGTCATTGTGGTAATGAACTATTTGTTTTTAATCTTATGTTTGTACTGAGTTTTAACTATACTCTTTTCCTTTTTAATTGGATCAGAGTCTGAAAAAACTCGAAAATTGTGTGTTGTCTATCAGCTTCATCTCTTGATTAACCCACGAGACTGGAGTTAAATAACAGCACGACATTTTTTTGGATTTAACGCATCTTAGGATTTTGATTACGAGCTCCTGGCATAGTTTATGTATATTGCAAATTTCTACTATTGTGCAGTTGCTTGAGATACGGATATAACTCTGAATATCAATTCGCATTGTTTTAATGCAGTATTCTTAATATTATCCTGAAGCTATAGCTCAGAAAACTCATGTTCTTATAAATAAATACCATTAACAAATAAATTATAATTGTATACCTTGAGGAGATAAAAGTAAAACCACTAGTGAGGGATTAAATTGTTGAATGAAGAACACGAGCATATTTTCAGTACCACAAACCTTATCAAAAATAGAAAAAAAAAATGAGATGAGTGAGAATAAGTATAAGCACTTATCAAATTTTAAAAAAACAAGATGAGTGTGAATACCGTAAATGGTTATTGTAATGTTCCGAGTGCTGGGTCATGAACTGAGTATATTTTCATGATCATACACTCTTTTTGATAGAACATGAAAAAAGGCCAATAAAAATATTTTGAATCCTATAAATTACGATCGAATATCATGGTTGGTCGTCGACAAAGGAAAATGAGAAATATTTACCATGGCATCTAGAATGACAGACCACAGCTTTTAGCAATCCGTTTTTTGACATATAACATTACATATTGAACTTAATCAGAGTATATGGTTTGTAACTGTTTCGAAAATGGAAAGAGCATGTTGATCTAAAGCAGGTGGAGGGGGCAATGATCTAGATCAAAACAGGCAAATTGAGGGTGGTAAGGGTTGTACTTGTATGGGCTAGAGCTATGACTATGAGGTGAATTTTGCATAGTAACATTATGGGGGAATTTAGTGTATAAGATGAGGCAAGTTGGATGTAGAGTATGTTGATCTAAAGCAGATGGAGGGAGCAATTATATTAGTAGATCAAAACATGCAAGTTGAGGGTGCTAAGGGGGTTGTATGGGCTAGAGCTATGGCTACGAGGTGAATTCTGCATAGTAATATTATGGGAGGATTGAGTGTAGAAGATGAATAAAGATTAATAGTAAAGGATGGATTCTATACCGACACGGAACATTACACAATACGACTTAATTCTAAAAAATAATATATATTTTTAATATATGATATAATTTACATTTAATACATAAAAAAATTCATAATAAGTCATATAACTAATCAAATATTTAAATTCCATAACATAAATATAAAGAAAAAGTAAATTTTCATACTTTGTTACTTTTTTATGTCAAAATCCATTACAAAAAAAAAATTGACTTATAAATTAATTTTTCATTTTTAGTTAATAAAATAAAATATAGACCTTAAAAAAATAAACATGTCGAATATAGGAAAAAGTTGATCACGTGTCGGAAACATTACATGATACGACATGTTAATCTTAAAAAATATTTTAACATATTAGCACATGTTTTGATATTAAATAATATTTTTAATATATAATATAATTTATATTTAATACATAAAACAGTCCATAATAAATCATATAATTAATCAAATATTCAAATTTCATAACATAAATATAAAGCAAAATAAGTTTTCATACTTTGTTAATTTTTTATGTCAAATTCCATAACAAAAAAATTGACTTATAAATTAATTTTTCATTTTTAGTTAATAAAATAAAATATAGATCTTAAAAAAATAAACATGTCGAAGCGTTGTAGTGCGTGTAGGAAAAAGTTGATCACGTGTTGGAAACACGCGTCGAGCATGTCAGAAAATGTTGACCGTGTGTTGAAATGTGTCGGAGCGTGGCAGACACATAAATTTTTTCAAAAAAGCTGAAAGCCGTGTCCGTGCATTTTAGGATGGACCCCACTAAGCACGAGGAGATTGACTCCTCACGATAAAGGGATACATGCATTTGAGAGTCATATTATTGAAAAAAAATTGAATTTCTAATTGTAATATATAATATTCTTAACTTGTTTAATTAGAAAAGGGCATGCAATTAAATATTTAATCATGCATAATAGGGTTAATTAAGTAAAAGTCTTAATTAAAAGAATTAAATGCATTTTGGGTTAAAATGTGCAATCGGTGAGATTTTTGGATAAAAATGTGTTTAGTCAAAATTACCCAAAATGTAAAAAGTAAAACCAAAAAAATTAGTGGAAAAATATTCTAGTTCTTTAAATAAAGTTTGATAGTGAATAAAAGTAAGTAGATAAATAAGCTTTTACCCAGTTGAAATAACTTAACCATGTTAAGTGTCATTAACACAAAACTCCTTCATCTCTTCTTCTTCTTCTTTGTTGGCCATTAGAGAGTGAAAGGGTCAGGAACCATCTTGGAACTCAAAACCCTAACTTATTTATCTTTCACCTAAATCCATCTATTTTAAAGCCAAAATCACTTAGAATCTTCCTCTCATTGTTAATCCAAGTTTAGTTTTGAGTGGGAAGCTTTGTGGAGTGAGATTTCTCCCTCCAAAGAATTCAAAATTCTTGAAGATTGGAAGAGTTTGAGGGCACTTCCTTCTATGGGAGCTTAGGGGATACTTATTCCTTGGTTTTGTGTTCTTTTGTGGATTGAGGCAAGTGGACCCATATTGAGCGATCAAGCATTGGCGGAATCCAAGTAGCTTGATTAGGCTAGTTTTTTAGTTGTTGATTGGAAGGAATTGCCATGTGTACATACTAAAAAAGGTTGGTGTGGATAAGTGAGCTAGGAGAAAGCTTGCAAAGGAGGAGAAACATCAAGAGGTATTAGCACTGATGGTGTAGGAGCAGATATTGGCAGAAGTCCAGCATAGTTTGTGTCCATAGCATACTATTGATTTTGATTTTTTTTTTGCAACGAGTGGTTATAATTCTATTTTGGAAAGACTTGCATTACATGTGGGGACTTAGAGCATGATTGTTGATATTTTGTATATCCCTCGATATATGTTTTGATAGGAACTTCGATCATGTAGATTATCTAAGTTCTAAGGCATGTAATATTTGAGAGATATTGAATTTGTATTTGTTATCTATTTTGATGTATGATAATTGAGATTGTCAATTAGACCCTATGGCTATTAGGATAAAGTTTCCCAAGAAAAATACATGAAAACATAGAAATAAGTGTTTTGCATAGGTGGAAGGGGTTTAAGCGCCCAAAAAGGAGGCTTAAGCGCCCTGAAAGGGGGCTTAAACACCCTGCCACTGATTTCTAAAAATGAATTAGACTTAAAATTTATGAGTAAAGACCATTTGTTTAGATCTAATATAGATAGTAAATGATGTTAAGCATATTATTAGTTATTTTGCAACTTCATACAGTTATAATTACTATATGGTTGATTTTCAATACGGTGTGGTTTAAAATGAGAAAAGCGAACAAGGTTTTCAAAGAAAAAGTTTATTCGTGTTTTAATTGAATTAATGTGATTGTAATTGCTTTTAATATCATAAAGCAATGATAAGAAACCGTTTCTAGAACGAGATGTAACAAAGTATCTTAGAATGTATACATGAGCCATATTATGTAACAAAATTTTAGTATTCTAATTTTACGTATATTTTAGATGTAGGTATTGAGGCCCAGAATTTAAACAGATTGGAAGAACAAGTTTACACACAAGAGAATGCAAGAGGTCCAAACAATGCGAACCTAGAACTTAATTCAGCCTTTGGCGGCTTTCTATTTGATTAGGGCATATTCTAATGTCTAGTTTTTTATGGGATACCCGAAGCCAATATAGCTTTGTTTGTTTTTCACTCTGGGTTGTTCGCATACTTTCATGAGATCATTGCATGTCGTTAAAAAAATAATAATTTTAATAATAAAAGAAGGAAGATATGAGTACTTATCAATAAAAGAGGATGATTACTTTTCTCAGTAGGAGAGAAGTTCCATCTCCTATTGACACAAATAAAATGGGCCCCACCAATTTTAAACAAAGAAGAAGGAATGACACATTATTCGTAGTGAATACAACATGAGAAAGTAATCTCATGTAATATGAGAATATGATTTTCCATAAAAGAAAGGGAATATGTTTATCATGTTGCATGAGATAATTTTATTTTATGCAACATATAAAAAAATAGATGAGACCCGTTAAAGAGAAGGGAAAAAAGTGGGTCCTATTGACTTTTTTGGTGTGCATGAGACAATTTTGTCTCATATAATATAAGAAATATGTTTTCCATAAAATAATTTTGTCTCATTATTAGGGAATATTCATTCCTATATATAAACCCTTCTTCTCCTATTGAAGAGGCACCTGATTTCTTACTGAGTTGTTGAGATTTAGAGCCACCTTAGTTGATACGCACTATCCCTCCTTTGCATCTACTTATGCATTGCACTCCGGTGACTCTCCTTGAGCTTCGGTTCATACCACTACTACTTTGAGCATTGTCATATCGATATACTATACCTTTTGAGGGATACATACTTGGTTTTAAATCTACAATAATTCATTATTGCCGTATCTGGAAATCAGTAAACTCTGATTCCCATTTCTCTAGTGAAAAACTCAAAAAACCTAACCAACCTTCCCTTTATCCTAATGCATAAAATTCATTACAAAAAATACAATTTAAAGATGAATAAACTGGTTGGTCATAGCGAGTAGAGAAAGCTTACTACATCCAAAGGCAGGTGGAAACCATCCGGTTCTCCTTTGTATCTACCTACTGTACACTTCATGTACTAGATGGTCAGCTTAAGTTTCTATACACATTGGCACCTGTACTTCACAAGCTACCAAGTTGAGGGACTTCTGTTTTGACCGACCTCCACAGGCCCAATACCAAAGGTCCAAGATTGGAACCTTCTAAATGACACTCCATGGTGAGCCATAAAGCCTCACGATAGAGAATCTCTTTCTCCCTACATAGCTCACCATCGTACACACACAATGGAGAAGACGCCTCACAACAATAGTGGAGGCAATGCTAACAGTTTGACTCAACTTTCCCCCCCCCCTCTCATCATTAGAAAATATTAATTCCCTTATATAAACCCCTCTTCTCTCATTAAAGAGACACTTGATTTCTTACATTTATATGAGTTGTTACTTTGCTAAGATTTAGAGTCACCTAAGCCGATACACACCAACCTCCTCTATAGCTACTTTTGCATTGCACTCTAGTTACTCCCCTTGAGCTTAGGTTCTTACCACTACTACTTTGAGCATCGTCGTATTGACATATTATACCCTTTGATTTGCGGGATACATCCTTAGATTAAAATCTACAACAATTCAATTGTCTTAAAGATAGTTTAAAAATATTAAATAAAAGATTGGAACGAAGGTCGTTATATTCTTGCTTCCATTGTTTTTTATGGACCATTTCATTCATCAAAATATCAAATATATTAAGTCTTCGTCTTTCTTTGTAACTTTTTTATGTGGTGAAACCTGTTATTTGTTATTCGATGGGATTACTCGGTTCGCAACTATAGTACAAAAGAATAAAGTTTTTCTTGTTATTTAAGGTGGGTAACTATATAGAGATGGTGTTCTATATGATTTGATTTGAGGAATTCTTCCGTTTTTTTGTTTGTTGGAACTTAGGGAGGAAGATATTTTGCCAATGAGAAAGTGTCAACTCCTTTTAGGACAGGATCGATTCTCATTGCGACATGTATGAATTTGTCAAAGTCAATATTATAACCAAAAATATTTTTTTTATTTGTTTATACTAAAACAAACCATTTTTTTTAATCCCGTTCTCTTTTACAGTTCCACGTAATGCTACAACCTTAAATTAATAAGCCTAATCAGATCCTTAACTGACCGAGTGATATCTTTCTATATCCTAAACTAACACTTCCATGGAATTGTCCACACTGAATTCGAATACTATAACCAATATTAAACTAGATTTGATCTTTGTTTTTTGTTTTTGGATAAACCACATATATCTTTTACGGGAGACAGTTCTGTTTGGAACGAGTCTATGATTAAAATTTTAAATCCCTCTCAAAGATAATACTGGAAAGAATCCAACACATATCATCACCTTCACATGCTCAGCTCTCACTCATACGCGATCATTTTGTACTCCATTTAATCTTTAACAATGGGTGTTGCCATTTGCCACAACAATGCTTCATTTCATAAATAAGCATTATATACAAAAATCACCATACGTAGTCATCGTTGAGGTATATAAAATTAGCCTCACCAACAGCTTAAGCTTTTGGGTGCATTGGTTCTTTACATAGTATTAGAACTTCGGTGTATCGGGTTCGATCCTCACCGCCCTGTCCACTTTCTTTCTAGTGGAATTTCTATAAGTAGGTGGTCCCGTGCATTGTCCACCCTTCAAATTCAGTAGACTCTCGTATTAGTGGTCGTGTTGAGATATATAAAACTAGCCTTACCCAACAGTTTAGGCTTTGGATGAATTGGTTCTTTTCCGTCATTATTATTCTAACTTCTAAGTGATTATCACACTCAATTCTAAAATAAAATAAAATAATAAGAATATTAAGTGATATAAATTTATTCGTATATTTTCATTTAATAACTTAAATATTTATTATATAATTTGTTATTATAACAAATTAATAAGGTATTTAAGTTAAAAGAAAAACCTACAATATTTTTTTTTTAAAAATCAAATTTTAAATCGTTGGTACATTAATAGTGAGTAATTGTCCACGTGTCACGTAGATAACTGGGCCCGAGGCTGCAACAGGAATTCATAGCTCAGAAGTTGAAGCTTCTTCTTTACCAATTCTTCACCTATGATTTTGTGGAGTCTCATCAATGAAGATTACTTCCTTCTTCACCAAGGCTTTCCACAGCTTCCCTTCATGCTCCAAGCTTGTGCTTCTATGCGCTCCCAGTTTTTTTTTTTTTTCATCCATATATGTTTTCTATATTCGTCTTTTATTTTCCATATCTTTTCTTGATTCCAAAGAAATGGGAATCTTTGTACAGTTCTTTACATGATATCAGCCTTAGGGTCTGAGCGAGGGAAATTTCTACAATATTATTATTTTACCCACTTTTCTATACATCTCTCAAATACAAATTAAATACCTATGCTCATTGATGACATGGAAAAGAAAAATATATATATTAAAAACAAGTGTTTAATTTTAAATGATAACTACTGCTCTACCAAAGATAAGCTCATGGGCGAGAGGCATTGTTGGTAGGTAGAGGCCATCATCCCGGTGTAAGTCAGAGTCAGATCGAATCATGACACTTTGGTTGATAAGGATTAAGGATAAATTGAAAGAGTTATTCCCTCACTAACTATCATAGATTTTGAGTGCTCGATCCGATATTGAGAATGACATAAATGTTTGTGATGATAAAGATGCAGCAGGATCTATAATTATAATTGTTGACGTGAAGAATTATTATTGTAAAGATTAGATAGAAAATCATCTAGAGAGAGAAAACCCTTGAGTGAATGTACGTAGGTTAGTAGAACATTATGTCTGACTATGGCGATTGCAGAGATGGAACAATCATGGTATTTATGTAATACATCCATAAATGACTTTCTTGATTCTTGCATGCAGCTTATGTTGTATTTGATAGTTTTAAGGTAACAAAATTTTCTGTTTTATTGAGTCTACCTTTGCAAAAAAACTGCAGTGGTGGAGGTGTGGTGTCATACTCAGAATTACAATCAGATACTGAACCTCCTAGTATTGATCCTTATGAGCCCAAGAAAAGGAAAATGGTGGTTCTTGGAACAGGATGGGCTGGTACCAGTTTTCTTAAGGATCTGGATGCTTCCCTATATGATGTTCAGGTTGTTTCTCCTCGTAACTACTTCGCATTCACTCCATTATTACCCAGTGTCACTTGTGGGACAGTTGAAGCACGGAGCATTGTAGAGCTAGTCCGAAACATCATAAAAAAGGTAGAGAAAACAAAGCAAATACTATAAGAATAACTATGTATATGTGATTTTTTTTTTTTAATAACAATGACCACATATGTGGATGTAATTAATCTAATGAGAAATATAATGGAGCTATTATTTTTTCTCTGAGGTCAACTTATAAAATAGGATTGCTAGAGTCATGACCTTGTTGTGTCTTGACATTGTTGTTAGCACTCCTTTTATTTTTAATCTTTTCCGAGGATATTTTCACTAGATAATTAATAATAAAGTTCTGTTACTTCATTCTTATTGTAGAGATAAGGAGACATTAAGGCTCTTGCTGTTTTTAAAAACAATTTTCTAGTTTTCAGGACAAAAAAAACTCGTTTGGTAAACCTGTTTTGTAAAAAAAAGTTTTAAAAACTGTAACTGTTTTTTTGTTTTTAGAATCAAATTTAGAGAACATGTCTGAGTTGTTTTTGTTTTTAACTTTCAAAACAAAAAAAACAACTATTTCCATAATTATTCTACAAAACAGTTTTAAGAACAAAAAAAATCAAAACACAATCAAACAGCCCTAAATTTTTGGAGGCAGAATCTGAAGATTGATTTTGCAAACAAAAAAGCTTTATGTAGGTCCAATATTGACAACTTTAGTGGGAAGTGGCGAATTTTCTTTGGACTATGACTTCTTGGTTGTAGCAATTGGAGCACAAGTAAATACTTTTAACACCCCTGGTGTCACGGAGAATTGTCATTTTCTGAAGGTGTATTTTTGTTTTATGTACAACATGTAGTGTATAATCATCCAATGGTTAAAAAACTTTCGGCTTGTTTTGATTTGTTGTTAATCAGGTGATTCATTTAATATTTGTAGTTCTAATGAGTAAAACTTATTATTAGGCTTCAGAACCTGTAACACCTTCCATAATTAATTTATAGAGTATGTCACATTTCTTATTTTCCTCCTTAATATATTTTACGCAATAAAAATTATTAAAAGTAGTCTAAGGATTAATTGCTTCACATGACAAGACATAGTCATAAACAATTGCGGCCACAAAGATTACATATATAGGTTGTCAAAAAATTACAGTTAAATCAATGGCTCGCAGGTCCAAAGTCATCAGGACTATATAAAATAAGGGACTTTCATCCTACATCAATATTTACACTCAAAAGCATGATAAGAGTAGAAATCCTACAAAAGATATCTACAACTACATAGCTAAGTAAACATGTAGAGGCGTAGATGTCCCTCCATGTGGTCTTCGTATATCAAGATCAACATCTCCCAACCCGGTCCACACAAATACACACAATCCATGTGTACTAATATGGAAACGTTATAGTGAAAAAATGCTCAAAATTATTGAGAATATTTCTCACCTGTGTATTTTATTTTTTTGTTGTCTAACATTTCCAGATTAGCATACATGGATTGGGTGTATTTGTGTGGACCGGGTTAGGAGATGCTGATCTTGATCTGCAGGCACATCCATGCCTCTACATGTTTACTTAGCTATGTAGTTGTAGACAACTTTTGTAGGATTTCTACTCCCATCGTCATTTTGAGTGTAAATATTGATGTAGGAGTATAAAAATCCCTCACTATATATAGCACTGATGACTTTGGGCCTGCAAGCCACTGATTTAATGGTAGTTTTTTGACAACCTATATATGTCATCTTTGTGGACATAGTTGTTTATGACTATATCTTGTTATGTGAGGCAATTAAACCTTAGACTACTTTTAATAATTTTTGTTGCATAAAATATTTTGAGGAAAATAAGAAATGTGACAGTCTATTAATTAATTATGGAAGGTGTTACAGAACCACTAATAAAAAAAATGTACTATCATCACTTGCAGGAGGTAGAGGATGCTCAGAAGATCAGAATGTCTGTGATAGATTTGCTTTGAGAAAGCTGTTCTTCCATCTCTGTCTGAAGAAGAACGAAGCACCAATCTGCATTTTATAGTTGTGGGAGGAGGTCCAACTGGTGAGGAATTTGCTGCTGAGCTTCATGACTATGTCCAAGAAGATTTAGTCAATTTGTACCCATCTGTCAAAGATATGGTGAAGATAACAGTGATTCAATCAGGAGATCACATCTTGAACACGTAAGGAAAGCATTAACAGTCTGTCAGTCTCAATTGTTTTCTAATACTTTGAAACATCAACATTGAAGCTGGTTTTCTGTGGATACTCATACTAGCGCTCCTTCCACTGTCATTATCTTTCGCAATATATGTTACTTTATGCATACCGCACCTGAGAGTAACTAAGTAATAGAGGCCTAGAACAGCATTTTGAACTTTTCAATGCCATAAAAAAAGACAATCTAGGTTACGAACTAAATCATTCTTAAATAGTGGGATATTTTTTTATAATGGTTTCTGTTGTACAATACTAATATTTGCAGCCATTAGGGTCTAGGGTCTTTTTGATCAGCTTAGGTCTGTTTTGCTCATGTTGAAATGTTATAGCATCATAAATCACCCAGGTTTATCAAACAAATATATTTTATCTTTCAAATGGGTATTCGGAAAGGACTGATATGGTCATAGTTTCCCTGTACCTTTTCTCCACGTTTGGGTGATTGAAACCTGAAGGGTGTGAGCACAGCTGTTACTACTATGTACCTGCACCTCTTTTAACAGTCTTAGTAGCTTTGATGAAAAGACTGTATTAGCTAATTGGTGGAAACTTACAACTTAGGGTCATTACCCTTTTTCCCAGCAATTTGGGTTTCTTCTGTTGTTTATGAATTATTCTGACTGTTAGGAATCTTTACACCGAGAGGGTCAGCCACCATTTGCATTTTTTCTTTAATAGCTGGTATTGCTAATTTAGCAAAATAAGACCAAACATTGATCAAGTTCAACTAGCTTTTTAAATCTTATATATTTCTACTACACAGGCTATAAAATGTCACAACTTGGATAAAATGTCATCTTCAATCTTGTAGATTTGATGAAAGAATTAGTTCATTTGCCGAGCAAAAGTTTGGAAGAGATGGTATAGAAGTTCAAACAGGCTGTCGAGTTGTCAATGTTAGTGACAAGGAAATCACAGTAAAGGTGAAATCAACGGGGAGAGTTTTGCTCTGTACCCCATGGATTGGTTGTCTGGTCCACTGGAATTGCAACTCGTCCAGTTGTGGGGGACTTCATGGAACAAATTGGTCAGGTGTTGCTTAACTCTATGCACATGCGAAATACAGTTTTCTCCCCTTCGGTCCTTCACTTCCTTTGTGTGCATTTCTTTTTTTGTTGTGGGGGTAATAATCCTATGTCAGAGCAAATCTTTATCTACTTGTTTTCCCTTGGTTATGCTTCTGTTCTCTTGGCTTAAAATTACTCTTTACTGCTACATGTATAATCTTTATAACCTAGGATTGCTCTATGTGCAGGCTAAAAGGCATGTCCTAGCAACAGATGAATGGTTGCAAGTGAAGGGATGTAAATCTGTGTATGCTATTGGTGATTGCTCTTCAATAAATCAACGTAAAATCATGGTATCTCTTAATCTTAGTGTGTGTAAGCAAAATGCTGCTACATTGTTATCCAAATTATTTGACAATCTTGATCTTGGGTTTGATGAACAAATTAAGCTTATTGTTCCTGTGTTTAAATTATTTTCTGATAAATTCAATAAAGATATTACATGCACTAACTAAACTGCTATAATTTTCTTCTACAGATGGAAGTGGTGAATTCATGAGACTTTCTTTAGACAGTGCATACAAATCATGATTTTAAAAGTCAACTATACCATAATTAACTCATTTACCTCTGTAGGATGATATCTCGGCCATTTTTGAAGCTGCAGACAAAGACAACTCTGGTACCTTAACTGTTGAAGAATTCGAGGATGTGATGGATGACATCATCTTAACATATCCACAAGTCGAACCCTATATAAAGAGCCAACATCTGCTTGATTTGACAGTTCTGTGGAAAGATTCCCAAGGAAATCATAGAAAAGAAATGGACATAGAAGGGCTTAAGCTGGCCCTTTGTCATGTGGATTCACAGATGAAGAGTCTTCCAGCAACTGCACAGGTATGCATCAATTCACCAGTAACTGAAAGCTTGCTCATGCAGATTCCTTTGTAGAATTGTTGTCAAATATATTATGCATGAGGAGTAAGTTTTTAATGTATTGGTGTATCTTAGGTTGCTTCCCAACAGGGTGCATATCTGGCTAGATGCTTTAACCGCATGGATCAATGTGCAGAGCATCCTGAAGGTCCTCAACGATTTGGAGGATCCGGACATCATAAGTTTCGTCCCTTCCGGTAAACCATATTGTATATAATAAGCAAATGTATAATGTCAACTATATAAATGAGATATTATCTTCATAAAATGTAAATTTTTGTGTATTTTGTGGAAACTGCTAAAATAAAGAATGGTTTTAGATTGAAGTTTTATGCCATACCATCCTCATAAAAGATTTTTTTTTTTCCTACACATTCCTTTGATGAGATACTGACTTAAAATTTTGTCACAGTTGTCTCAAATCAGACATATTGGCTAATGCTAAATAAAAGAAATGTGATTTTTTTGGCTTAATGAACTGTAAAAAAATAGATCAGAGAGAACTGTCTCTTAATTGAGCAAAACTAACAGTATAATGATTTTGGGCCATTCTTCCTCAGGTTCAATATACATTTTGTGATTAAAGCAACCAAAAAGTTAGGGTATCATTCATAATTGGTGTGATCCAAAACTAAACCCTAATATTTATGAGCATTGAAAATGTTTACTGTTGAAAAGATGTTGAGAGCCGTTATGAATTAGCTTTTGCTTTAATCAAGGGCAGAATAAAATGATGAATGGGGTGTTTATATTTTTTTATGGCATTTACTTGCTTAGTCCCTACTAATAACTGAAATTTTGGTTGCTTATCAGTTATCATCATAAAGGTGTAAGCATTTTGGGCAATTTGCTCCCCTGGGTGGGGAGCAGGCGGCCGCAGAACTTCCTGGAGACTGGGTTTCTATGGGTCACAGCACTCAATGGCTTTGGTATTCTGTATATGCAAGGTAATGACTAATGATCATGTTACTTCACATAATTGGAAACTAATATCTGTATATAATGCCTCCTTTAAATTGTTGTCTTACATTCAGCAAGCAAAGGGTGTTGGTCATATCAGATTGGACAAGAAGATTCATATTTGGGAGAGATTCTAGTCGTATTTAAGTCCCCAAAATTAAACTACAATTGAATTATTTTGAGGTGCACTTTTTCTCTGTCATTTCTTGTACCTATTGTCCATTATGTAGTCTATGGATATTTTGAATGTACAAATCATTGCTCATCCCTCATCTCTTGGATAAGCGTGCTTCCTTTATATCTACCATTTTCCAGCAATGTACTTGGATGGATTACCCTATGATTTCTAGTGAAAACTTAAAACAGTTGAACATATAGAAGTAATGCTACTTCTACAAGTTTGCAATCACACAAGGTCTATTGGCCCCAGATAAACGTTAAATTTTTTTTTCTGTCAAACACAGATGTTCATGCAATTGTCCTGTTGGAACTCTTGCAGCTCTTAATATTATTAACACTGGAAGCAAAGAAGTATATCTATGGGCAATTCTATATAAATTGTATTTTGTACATACAAAATATTATAAAATTTAAAACTACTTCCGTGCTGTGTCATATCCAAATTTTATAACTAGCTTTATGCATTTGTTGTGAAAGATTCAGACCAAAAGCTGACAAAGGAGAAGCATTGGTCACTCTAATGTCTTTTATACTAGATGCTAAAATAATACAAGTGCTACTTTCATCAGAAATAGAGTTCGGAGAAGCAATAATATAGGTTGTGCTCAGTTGAGTAGGTGAAAAGTGGGAAGGTGGAAAACTTAATAAAAATCACTTTGCACATGCTCTGTATGAAGAAACATGATATTCTCTATTATCCATTTTTCAGATACTCAACCAAGTATACCCATAATGTTTATGTTTTGGCATAATGGAAAGATAATCAAATGCGCCTCTTTTTATAAACAGAGCGAACTTGAAAAATAGGTAGTTCCAACAATGAATTTTAACATCATCTGATGTGAACCCCGTTAGTAAATCACCAATTATATGCATTTTGCACACAAGAAACCCTTTTATGACAAAAACCACACAATGAACACTGAACAGTCATATTTGATGGTAAAATTCAAGGAATGCCTTAAGAAATTAGTTATTCATTCTTATAACCTGGAATAATTAATGACGAAATGGAACTGATCAATATTATATTCTTCCCTTGCATATCTCTAACATCAACATGTCACACACACATGACTACCAGCATCATATTGCAACTAAGACATGGCAGAGAATAGCATACCAATGTAAACTTATGAACTTGAAGACCTCAGTCACTAAAAATTCGACTCAAGTGTTTCTTTGCCTTCTTTTCCGCTTGAAATCTTTTGGACCAGCCAGACAAGTAGATGATGAATTCATCTCCTCTAAAAGTTCTGTTGCCAACTCAACCTTCCCTGTTTTATTTAAATTATGGATTAGTGATCGATAGATATGTATTGAAGGAAGGATCCCCTTCAGTTTCATCTCCCTGAAGCATTTCAGTGATTCCTCAGCATTTCCTGATCGGCCAAAAATCTCAATTAATGCAGTATATGTAAGCAAATCTGGTTCAATTCCATTTTCACTCATTTCCTTAAAATACACAGAGCACATATCTGATCTTCCAGCCTTCCGCAAGCCATTTATTAAAGTATTGTAAGAAACAGTATCTGGGACAAAACCAGTTTCCTTCATGGATGCAAACACATCAAGCATTTCATCCACACGGCCTATACGACCCAAAATATCTAGAACAATATTATATGTGATCAAGTCCAGACTATAGTCCTGTCTTCTAAGATGATCAAATATCTCCAAGGCCTTATCCTTCTGTCCACTTTTGGCAAAAGCAAAAATGATCCTGTTTATGAATGAAGATGTACTTGAACAAGTTATCTCTGATATTTCTTTAATAAATCTCAGTAGATCTGCACAATCATTTACTTTTGTGAAAGCCTTGGCAAAATAAAGGCATGAGGTTGCACTTGGGGATGTACAGGACAACAGTAATTTTTTGAAAACTTGACATGAAAGGTCAATGTCATGCTTTTGACTTGCCACCTCTAATATGAGATTATACACATCAGGGGTAACGACAATGTTCTTATCATTTAAAATTTGTAGCTTTTGACTTTCAGCTGAAAGATTTCCAGCCTTGCACATCTTATCAATATATGCACAATCGACTTTCACACTGGAAGCTGGTTCATTTTCAATGATAGCAAGAAATTCCTTCAAGACTTCATCTCTCACTCTCTCTTTGTCAGGAGATGCCTCTGTTGAGAAAACCTGAAAGCTGCCAATGAATAGCTTTTAATGGTTTTAAAATATCCACATATAAAAGAAATTGGTTGGGATGGGAATGATACAATTCAATATTGTAAATAGAATGATCTTCATTTAAGCCAAAAAACAATTTCTCAGTTAATTATTTGTACATTCTTAATAAAAAAGTTTAAATAAATGATAAACCAAGATGACTCCATGAAAAAGCTGTTTATCTATCCAAAAGACATAAACTGATGTTTTGGTGCCAACAAATACCGAATAATCTAACATTCCAATAAGGTCATAAAGTAAGCTAAATATGGATAAGCATTTAGGTGCTAAAGCTAAAATCAAATAAGTTGCCTTGGAGTAGAACTAGGCATGACCTCAAAATATGCCGTAAGTCAGAATTCTTTTATATATGACAGACATATATGTCTATTATCTTAAAGAACAAGTATTTAAGAATGAGCTACGCACACTAGCTCCTGATAAGCCAGGCTCAATCAAAATCAGCAGATCTATAACAGCACTATTCGAAAACTCAAGCAAGACACCATGTTTGATGCAAGGTCAATCTTGCTAGATCAAGTACTTCCCACTAGCCAAAAAGCTATTGCTACTAATCACGCACAACTTTTTTCTAATTACGTGCATTAGCCCAAGGGCCATAGTTCGATCTAACTCCAAATCAATTAGGCCATTCGAGGGCAACATGCTGCCCCAAAGTGAACAAATACGAGGAAACTCATGAAGTCCATGCATAAACTTAGCCAAGAAAAAAGCTCTTCTAAAGTGAGTTTGTCTCTAAAGTGAACAAGTAAGGACACATTCACGCTTGATTTAATTTAAGGGTAGATACACCCTGAGAGAACCTCACTTTCTGAAGATGTGAAGTGAGTTTTGTCATTTTGTGTGCTCTTGCACTACTCAACATATCAAACAAGATTTTCAATACTTGGTATCTCTCACACAAATTGCTTTTTCAGAACAAAACAAGTTCGAACTTCAACAATAGAAACAAAGAGTTCGCTTTTTCTACCGATTGAGCCCAAAATGACGTCTTTCCCAAACGAAAATGAAGGTATTTTTATAATTATTATTTATTTAAAAGTTATAATAATCTTTTTCATTATAATCTTTTAATTTCTTAACCCAAAACAATATCATTTTTTAGAGCAAATGTAGATAATTTATCAACGGCCAAACACAATTCATCTTACTGTTAAATCCAAAATTATCATGGCATAGCAAAAAATAAAAATAAAAATGGCCGTAGTAGAGTGGAGGTTCTGAGAGCCACCACTTTCCACAATCAAATGAATGTATACTTTCATTCAAAGCATTAAACAATTTAATCCATTTATCCATAGAATCAGAAGAAGAAAATTAAAAAAAAAAATAGATATTGGAGGCGTACCAAATGGCTCTTGAAGCAGGAGAAGAGCGGAAGTTGAATAGAAATCGGGACAGGGGAAGTTGTAACGGTGAAAAGCACCTTGCTGTTGCAGCACCTGACATCATCTTCCATCAAACGTTTGTGTTCAGAACTCAAAAAACAGCAAAAGGAATAACGTATCCCTGTTCTTTACTCTTTTCTGCGATAAACAAGTACAAAAAATAATTTATCTTAATTTAGGGATAAAATATCGGGGAGGTTATATTTATTATTTTTTTATTATTAAATTTTTATCTAATAGTTAATTAATGTTACTATATTAAATTTATCTTAGTTAGTTAATTAAATTTAGGGATAAATATATTTATTATTTAATATACCAACTACTGTTATGATTAATGTTACTCTGAATCAATTTCGTAATGGTTATATTTATTTTTATGTTGTTATGATTTTTTATATTTAATGCTTTCACATTAAACATAAAAAATTATAATCATATAAAAATGAAAATAAATATAAAATATTAAATATGAGAAATCATAATCATACAAAGATATAAATAAATATAACCGTTGGATCAATATAATCAATCTAACATGAAATTGATTGATAGTAACATTGATATTAGCATATTTGATTGTTACACTATCTTCCTCTAATAATAATTTATAAAATTAATAATTAGATGTTAAAAACTAATAATATCTGATTAGATTTTAATCGTTAATTTATAATATAATTTGAGTTAAAACTTATATTTATAAAAATTGGAAGCATTATATGTTGTGAATATTTTTTTTTTCATTTCTCTATCAATTTGGAAATTTAATTAATCGGATTCAAATCAAATTGAATGACTAATTAAATTAGAACAATCCCATATTTCTTATTTATAGCTCATGTACTTATTTGGTGATATTATAGGTTATATTTACAATTTATTTTTACAATCATATTTCAATTAATGATTATTATTCTAATAAATTAAATTAATTAATTAATTATTAATTCATCTAAATGATAACCAATAATTAACAAAATCAACCATTAGAATCATATTATAAAAAAAAATTATAAGTATAAACTTTTTCTTATATTTATATTCCGTATATAATTAATCTTCATCTTCATATTTATAAAAGAAAATTTATATGAAATCTGTGGTAGATTTGTACAAAAAAATAATGACATAGAAAAAAATGAAGGGAGCCAGATTCTCGTTCATTGTTCAAACCTGTGTTGTGCATCCGAGAAACCTCTGTGATTTTCGTGTCAGCAGTGATCGAAACCACTGAATTTGTTACTCTCATTGGGAAAAAGCCTTCAACACTTTCGACAGTCAAGTAAGCTCTTTTTCGAAACTCAGATGAATTTTATTTATTTTCTTAATTTCCAATTAATGATTTTAATTTATTTTATTTTTTTCATCAAAAAATGGAAATTGATAGATGGATCAAGGGAGGAAGGTGTTCACAGTGGACCTTCTGCAAGAATATGCTGGTAAAGGGCGTGGAGTTATCACATGCGTAGCTGCTGGAAACGATGTCATTGCCATTGGAACCAGCAGAGGATGGGTCATCAGGCATGATTTTGGGGTTGGCGATCCACATGGTAAAGTTTCAATTTTTCGTATTAATACTCCTTGGATACACATTTTTTCATTGATTTTTAAGCTTGTTGTGTTTTCTTGGTAGTGGAAAGGAATTGACATTTGGCACCCTATTCATATGGGTATCTCAAGTTTATTAATTTTTACTTTTTGGGTATCTAAATTTGTGATTGAATGTAGATATAGAGTAGGTGTTGGTTGTTTCAATGATTTTTATCATTACTATTATTATTATTAGGGAGTTTATTCTAACTACCACCTTTTCCGTCTACCTTTGCCTACCACCCTCCAACACCATTAGATCAGAATCTTAACTAACATTTATCTTTCTATCTCTTCTTGAGATTCTAATCTAACGGTATTGGAGAGTAATAGGCAAAAGTAGGCAGAAAAAGTGGTAAATAGAATAACCTCTCCCTTATTATTATTATTTTTGTTGATAATGGTGTGGTTGATCTTATTCTGGAATATGGAGTTGGTCTTGTGTTTTGATATCATGCTTGTTAAATTGGGTTGGTGAGAGTCTAATACCTTGTTGTCTGTTTGGAGTACAGAGATTGATCTCTCTGTGGGTCGTACTGGGGAACAATCAATCCACAGGGTTTTTGTTGATCCAGGAGGGAGTCACTGTATTGCCACTGTTGTTGGTCCTGGGGGAGCTGAAACTTTCTATACTCATGCGAAATGGACCAAGCCACGAGTTTTGAGCAAGCTGAAAGGTCTTGTTGTGAATGCTGTTGCATGGAACAGGCAGCAGATAACTGAAGGTAGTTACTTAATCACTTTTTTTGACCGATGCCTATTTTTTGATGATTTATGTAACAAAAGACTTTCACATATTCATTTCTGCTTGAGGTTCTGATTAAACTTTTTTAATTGCAGTTTCCACAAAGGAAGTCATTCTTGGTACAGAAAATGGTCAACTTCATGAACTGGCTGTGGATGAGAAGGACAAGAAGGAGAAGTATATCAAGTTTCTCTTTGAATTAACAGAGCTTCCGGAAGCTTTTATGGGTTTGCAGGTATATCTTCTGTCTGCTTACTGTTCTCGGTACTTTTATTTCAGGACATTGTCTATGGTTTCATCCCATTTTTCACTGAATTAAAGCTAGAGACTTTTTTTCTTGGTCCCAAATGTGACTATGGCATTCAATTTCTGGTTCTTGTCCTTTCTGCTCAGATGGAAACGGCTAGTATAATTAATGGGACTAGATATTATGTGATGGCTGTTACACCTACAAGGCTTTACTCTTTCACTGGCTTTGGATCATTGGAAGTAAGTCAAATACTATAAATTTCCATACTTCTGGTTTATTTTTTCTCTTTATGTTTTAGTATTGGGGTAACCCATCTGTATTACCATTTTAAGAATTAAAAAAAACGTAATATAATATTTATGAACAGGTGATTATTGTTATATTGCGTGTATGTGCTAACAAATAATGTCTTATTCTATTACATTATTAAAGATTTATCTTGGGCTTAATCCTTTTTCATTAGACACTCCATTATATTTCAAAGTTTAATTTGTGCTGATCATTATACAAATGTAGACTGTTTTTTCAAGTTATTTAGATCGTACGGTGCATTTCATGGAACTTCCTGGCGAAATACCAAACAGGCAAGTAGTATTATTTTTTAATTATTAGATTTATGTCATTGGAAAAAAAAGGGCCGACCCAGTTCAAATACCCACTTCGTGAGTGTCTGGAGAAGGGAATACTCTAGGCAGTCTTTCCCCTGCTTTTTTGCAGAGAGACTGATTCGAACCTGCGACCTGACACACCACGGCAAGCAAGCTTACCGCTGAGCCAAGCCGGCCCTTCAACATAAAATCTAAGAGATCTAGAGACTGAAAATTCCTTTGTTATTTACAGTATTTCACATTTATCGCGCGTGTCTGACCTGTCCCTTCTGATACTTCATTGCATGGTTATCTTTCAGTGAGTTGCATTTCTTCATTAAGCAACGAAGAGCTGTGCATTTTGCATGGCTTTCTGGAGCTGGTATCTACCATGGTGGCTTAAATTTTGGAGGACAACATAGGTAGAGTGGAGAATGACTTGAGTTAGTTATCTGTTTCATCAGCAGTGGTCCAGTGGATATTGATTCAGAATATGCTCATTATGTGTATCCTGTTTCTGCAAATCTTATTTAAAAACATGCTATTTTTGTTTGCTAAGTGTGGTTCTTAATGTTGTTTTCAGTGAAATCCTATCATATTGTTGTTTTTAAGGAGCTTATTCACCTTTCTCTCAATTTTTTTAATAACTTGACAGCTCTTCAAGTGGAAATGAAAATTTTATAGAGAACAAGGCTCTTTTGGGCTACTCCAAATTGTCTGAAGGAGCTGAAGTAGTTAAACCAAGTTCGATGGCGTTGTCTGAATTCCATTTCTTGTTGCTTTTAGGGAATAAGGTCAAGGTGTGTATGTACTTATTAAGTTATTATCATTATTTTGTTTGCATCATAGTGCCCATGCCATGCACAATCTCTGTTTTAAAGAGTCAATGTAAAAAAAGGGCAAACCCTAGTGTACAAAGGTTCCCTAACTCTGCGAGGGTAGAGTTGAGAGTCGATTGTTTGCAGTCTTACCCCTACATTTTTGCAAAAAAATTGTTTCCTAAACTCGAACACGTGAAGCAACCTTACCAGTTGCTCCAAGACTCGCCTTCTTTTAATAAAGAGTCTATCTGTGTATGTATGCTTGCTAAATTATTTGAACATTTGTAGGTTGTAAACAGAATCAGCGAGAACATCATAGAGGAACTACAGTTTGTCCAAACTTCAGATTCAACATCAAAGGGTATTATTGGATTGTGTAGTGATGCCACGGCTGGTTTATTCTATGCATATGATGAAAACTCCATCTTTCAGGTTTGTGTTATCTGACTGCTGCAGCCTTCTGTATTTTGGATCTAACTTGCTTGGTTGTAATCGATTCTGCTGCTGTATTTGATAATTTAGTAGGTGTCTGTCAATGATGAAGGTCGAGATATGTGGAAAGTATATCTTGACATGAAAGAATATGCTGCTGCTTTAGCAAATTGTCGCGACCCTTTTCAAAGGGACCAAGTATATTTAGTGCAGGTACCGTTCATTTGCTTTTACCGTGACTAAAAAATGGTTTGTCCGGCTACATAAATTCATGGAATTTTTTTTTATCACAAGATTGTAGTTTGGTGTTTGATTGGTATAATTTGTGGTGCAGGCTGAAGCTGCATTTTCCTCTAAAGATTATTTTAGAGCTGCCTCTTTCTATGCCAAAGTAAAATCTCTTTTTAAGTTAACTATTTTCGTGTATTTAGTTTGTTATATTAATGCAAGAATTGCCTTTGCTTTTGGGACACTTGGTTACTTAAAAGTAAATGTGCTACCTCTTTGGATTTTCACCATATTTAGCAGTGCACGTGCCTCTCATTACAACAAACTTTTAAGACTACCAAATCTTGGTCCAATTATACTGAAAATTGGCCTAATGTGACTGTTTAGATATTGTAATACATCTTTTCCCAATGAATCTTCTTCAAACAGGTAGAGATCCATATATGGAAGTTTAAAAATTCCATGCTTTTTTCAATTATGTAAGATTACATCCTCAGGATAGGCCACTGTATATCTTATACAACAGCTGTTCATAAATATGAACTTTGGAGGTTGAGAATTTTTTTACGGCATCATCTTTACATACACTGCACAACTCTATGATTTGGGTGATAAGTCTGATGGGAATATGATTTGCAGATCAATTATATTTTATCATTCGAGGAGGTCACTTTGAAGTTCATAAGTGCTGGCGAACAGGTATTTTTCATGTTGATGGTCTTTTCAGCTATATGAAACTAAAGAGATAGCCCTTTTTCTTCCTTAAATAAGAATTATATGGCTGCAGTATTTTTTCAGTTTGTAAGTTTAATAAATGGTAAATTTGTATTAAGTCATGGTGGTATTTCTTATTTGCAAATCTTTGCTGTTATTGCTTTCCCATGTCATACAAACTGATTTGAATTGGTTTATTCTTGAAATTGTTTTATTAATTCCTGGATTTGGAATTTGACTCATGCATATGCAAATTCACTGGTTTCTCTTCTTATTTTGCAGGATGCACTGAGAACTTTCTTATTACGGAAGCTGGATAATTTAGAAAAGGACGATAAATGCCAAATAACAATGATATCCACCTGGGCAACTGAATTATACCTGGACAAGGTTCTGCTGCATGCCTGAGACTTGGAATGAAAATTTAGTTTCCCATTTCTATTCCTTTATATCTTTTTTTATGAACAATGGCATGATGAAACCTTATATATTATCCTAAATTGGAACAGAAGTGTGCTTATTTCTATATAATGTGTCCTGAAATTCCATATCTTTTTAATGAAGCATTTTTAACTTCTTATTGTTTCCCTTATTTGTATGTGGTGCATGAAGGGAAAATGTAACAGGAAAGCCATTCTGAACAGCTGTAATTATGTAATAGAAGATAAATAAAAACTTGTTGTTTGTAAGAAAAGCGACAAATCCCCACCATCCTGGCGAAAATACTGAGTCATATTACTTAATGCTTGGTAATAAATCAATAATACTGATTTATGCTTTGGTTTTTTATTGTTTAAAAAATGAATAATGCAGGGGAGCAATTTCTGAAACTATTCTATGGCTTTAGGAAATTAAATTACTATATCAGTTGTATTCTTTATCCCTTGTGTTATGAGATATTTTTTGTATGCAAATTAATTTGGGATTCACATCTTGATCGTAGATAAATCGACTGCTTTTGGAAGATGTCTCTGCTCTTGAGAATAGCAATTCAGAGTACCAATCAATTATTAAGGAGTTTCGTGCTTTTCTCAGTGACAGCAAGGATGTATTGGATGAAACAACCACAATGAAACTTTTAGAAAGGTAATACTTGACATGCATACATGTTCTCTTCAATTTTATTTATGGAGTTCTGGTAGTTTTTATGAATCATATCTCATCCCCGAGTTATTTCATTGACAATTCAATGCAACAAAGAGACCATCACGAACCAACTCTTCCCAAAGCTTAAGCTGTTAGGAAAGATAAATGGATGGTTTTATATTACATCTCTAACATGTCCCTTCACGTAAGAACTCTTAAGGATTGAACTCATAAGGCTTGGAGCATGGACAATACACAGGTTCACCATGTGTTGAAATTCAACTTTTTATTACAAGAATGAGGATGACAAGGATTAAACTCTAGATCAATGGGTTATAGGGGCTCTGATATTGTGACATGAGCCAATTTTTCCGAAAATTTAAGTTAGGTGAAAACACATGAATGGTTTTATATTACATTTCTAATATAGCTTTAGGAAAGATAAAGAATGTGCTTTAAGGTTAGCCTTGGGATCCAGTTCCAGGTTTGTTTGATTTGAGTAGTTTATAGTTTTTTTAGAGTTTTAAAATTTAAATGTCATGATAAATTGTTCATGAGGAGACTTTTAGATTTCTAAAACGAGAACACCCTTTTTTTACACAAGGATTAAAGCTGACGAGATTAAGAATTAATAGGTGGATTATTAGTTATATAGGTGCAATGGTGGAAACTCCAGCCTTCTGTGTTGAGCCGGTGCTGCAGTTTTTCAATTTTATGTCAATCACACTGATGTGTTGATTAGATTCTTTAGAAGTTGGATACTTCTGGGAATTACAAAGTGAGGAAACACCGACAAGTAGGCGTGTCAATTCTTGACACAACACGCTAACCCGACACGAAAATTCGTGTCGTGTCAACACGGATTCGACCCATATTTTTATATTTTTTTTGTAAATTCGACCCATTTTTTATTTTATTTTTTTGTCAATTACCGTTTTAACCCATAGTTTAATGTTATTTGTGTCGTGTTGTGTCAACCCGCAAAATTTGCGGGTCATGTTCGTCGAAGATTTTGACACATAAAAATTCATGTCGTGTTCGTGTTGCGTGGATTCGTGTCATGTCAAATTCGTGTCGTGTCGTGTCAACTCGCAAAATTTGCGAGTCATGTTCGTGTCAAAGATTCTAATACAAGTAAAAATTCATGTCGTGTTCGTGTTGCATGGATTCATGTCGTGTCAAATTCGTGTCGTGTCGTGTTGAGTGGTTTTGACACCCCTACTGACAAGGGAATACACAGGAAGGAAGTACAACAATATTGGTGTCATTCTGCATAAAGTGTTACATTTAATAAACAAAAGGAAATAAAGGTGTTAGTTTCTTGTTATGATGCGTGTGTTTATGTGTATGTGTATGACTTAGGATCTGTTGATAGCAATGTGGATCAAAATTATTTTACACCGATGAATAACTTTTTATAGGATAAATTTCTCACAAAATCCACAATTGATTGAAAGTTTTTCTCATGTTCATTATGGTCAATAAACTTGTCATTAATCCAAGCTCGTTTGCACTAAATCAATTTATAAAAGTTGTCAAATGTTATTTAGCAATAGGTAAAATTTGTAAATTTTGTCTTTAAATAACATTGAATTTTATTGCTTTTCATATATCAATCCAAACAGAAGTGGTTTTCCGATTTACTTCGCAGTTTATTTCCTTGTCGTTTATACGTTTGGCTAAAGTTAGTTATATATATTCATTTAATCTTATATAATTCTACTTTTCCAATTTTCAACAGTTATGGAAGGGTTGAAGAATTAGTATATTTTGCTAGCCTAAAAGGGCATTATGAGATTGTAGTTCACTATTACATTCAGGTGCTCTAGTTCCACTTATGTTCCATGTCATTACTAAAGACTATAATTTCCAGATCTCTGTTACTTTATTGAAATATACTGTCTGATACTGGTTGTATCTCTTTCTGTTTGTGTGCATTTTTGATTCAGCAAGGAGAAACAAAAAAAGCATTGGAAGTGCTTCAGAAACCTTCTGTTCCTGTAGACCTTCAGGTATGGTTCAACATCTAGGAATTAGGGTATGATGATCTTTTTCTCTTTATTTTATCTCATTCTTATTGAGCTTTTTCAGCTATTACTTTTGTTTGGGACTGAAGCCTCTCAATCAGTTTTTCGAGAAATATAGATCTAATGAATAATATTGACTGTCCTATGCAGTATAAGTTTGCTCCAGACCTTATTACCCTTGATGCATATGAAACTGTGGAGTCATGGATGGCTACAAAGAACCTGAACCCAAGGAAACTGATTCCTGCAATGATGCGTTACTCAAGTGAACCTCATGCGAAGTACTGCATATTCACATTTGCATTTTCAATCAGTTAAATATTTCAGTCAGAAATGAGTTCATCAATTGATCTTTTTTTTTTCATTTTCATTTTCTGTTATCTGAAGGGCCGGCTTGGCTCAGCGGTAAGCTTGCTTGCCGTGGTGTGTCAGGTCGCGGGTTCGAATCAGCCTCTCTGCAAAAAGCAGGGGAAAGGCTGCCTAGAGTATTCCCTTTCCCAGACACTCACGAAGTGGGTATTTGAACTGGGTCGGCCCTTTTCATTTTCTGTTATCTATCTCCCTTTTGACCGATTTATTTCTTGATATTTGATTTTGAAATTTTAATTTTATTTACATCAACTGTTTTCACATGCAGGAATGAGACACACGAAGTCATTAAATATCTTGAATATTGTGTTCATAGATTGCATAATGAAGATCCTGGAGTTCATAACCTGCTGCTTTCTTTATATGCAAAGCAGGTTGAGTGGTTTGCTTTATAAATCCATGTACTTCTGATGTAGTGATTAAGGGTGTTTCACATTCCGTAGAAAATCAGAATTCAAATTCAAATATTTTTCCTTTTTTTATTTCCTATTAATTAGGATTGATTGTAATTAATTAGAATTAATTGTGATTAGGTTTTGGTTGAGTCATTCTTATGACTGTGATTAGGTTTGGTGAGTCATAGCTAAGTCATGCTTAGCTATTTTTTCTTGTATAAATACTCCTCATTCCTCATGTAATTTATTCAATATCAATATACTGAAAACCTTTTCAATATGGTATCAAGAGCAGGTTGGTTCTGAGAAAACTCAGCCACCACAATCACCGTCAAACCGGCGGCACAACGCCGGAAAACTCAACCTCCAACCATTATTAAGGTTATTTTCCCTTCCTACAAAGTCCCAAGAGCAAAGTAAGGCTACCAATCACTGTAGAAGGCAAAATCCCAGCTTTCCACCGCCGTTAGCCACTGTCAGCAGCCGCCGGAAATTTTTTCCGACGACATTTCCGGCCAAGACCGCACCATTCGAAACAGAAAGAGCCAATCTACAAGTTTCAAGAAGGACCATCGGATTCTGCTGAGCCACGCGCCCCCACTCACTAGAGAAAGGACGGAGTGTCCGCCCTACGCGTTACCACACGCAGCCATGTTGATTGAAAGTAAATTTCCATCCAGCAATGTTGCTCAACAAGGTACTGCGTTCCATGTTGATAATAGTAGTCGTTGGATTCTTGATTCAGGGGCTTCAGATCATATGACAGGTAATGCAACCTTATTTTGTTCTTATACCCCTTACTATCAACAATCACGAATAAGAACAGCAGATGACAACTTCTCTACTATTGCTGGAAAAGGATCCATAAACTTTCTGAACACATTACTTTGAACTCATTCCTTCATGTTCCCTCTCTTACTTGTAACCTTATCTCTATCAGCAAACTTACGTCTGAGTTACATTGTGTTGCCAAGTTTTCTGTCAATGCTTGTGTTTTCCAGGAACAGGACTTGGGGCTGATGATTGGCAGTGCTAGAGAGGAAGGACTCTATTATTTAGAAAAAGATTCTTGTAAAGAAAAAAAATTTGTGAACCACTCGGTATGTTTGTCTGATGATTGTAATGATGTTTTGTTGTGGCATCGTCGGTTAGGACACCCAAATTTCATTTATCTTCAGAAGTTGTTCCCAAGCTTATTTATCAATAAAAATTCAGTTTTTTTTCTTGTGATATTTGTCAGCTTGCAAAACATTCTCGTGTTTCTTATCCTCCTAGAGTCCATCATGATTCTTCTCCATTTACCTTGATTCATAGTGATATATGGGGTCCAGCCTGTGAAAAAAATATCTCTGGTGCTCGTTGGTTTATAACTTTCATAGATGATCACTCTAGGGTATGTTGGGTATACCTTCTAAAGGATAAGTCTGACGCTGCATCCATTTTTAAAAACTTTCATACTATGGTTCAAACTCAGTTCCAGACCTCTATCCAAATTCTTCGAACTAACAATGGTACTGAATATTTTAATTCTGTTCTTGGAAACTATCTCAACCAGCATGGTATTCTTCATCAAAGTTCTTGTCCTAATACCCCTCAACAAAATGAGGTGGCTGAAAGAAAAAGTAGACATCTCCTTGAAGTTGCTCGAGCTCTTATGTTTACCATGCATGTCTCTAAATATTTGTGGGGGGAAGATGTCTTGACTGCAACATACCTCATCAATCGGATGCCTTCTCGTGTCCTAGATTTTCAATCTCCTTTATCTTGTCTTACCCACACCTTTCCTTCTTTCCGGACTCATTCTGCCCTTCCTCCCAAGTTGTTTGGTTGTGTGGCTTTTGTACATGTTCCTCCCCATCAAAGGTCCAAGCTCGATCCCATGTCCATTAAATATGTCTTCATAGGATATCCTCCTAACCAAAAAGGCTACAAGTGTTATTCATCTTCACTTCGTAAGGTCTTTGTTTCTATGGATGTCACATTTGATGAGAGACAATCTTTTTTTCCTTCGACTTCTCTTCAGGGGGAATCTATTGGGGTTGATGAAGATAAGTCTTGGAAACCAAATGATTCTGTTGTTTTGCCTTTGCTGTTGGAGACAGGGGGAGTCATTATGCAAAAGACGGGGGAGTTAATGTGTCAGATAATGGAGATCCTCCCAGGAAATGGGGAAAGTTTTACAGCAGGCGAGAATGACCTCAGGAGCCTCTAGACTGCCAGGATTCTGACTCGAGTCTTAGTTCCAGCAACATTGATACAGCCAACCTAGATGTGCCTATTGCTCTCCGAAAAGGTACTAGATCTTGTACTGCTCATCCTATTTCTCATCATATCACATATGAAAAGTTGTCCCCAGGTTTTCGTGCTATCAACACTATATTAGACAGTACAAAATTACCAAAAAATATCCAAGAAGCACTTGATGATCCAAAATGGAGGAATGCAGTCTTTGAAGAAATGGATGCGCTCAACAAAAATGGGTGTTCACAATAAAGTTTAATGCAGATAACAGCATCAACAAGTATAAGGCTAGACTGGTTGCTAAGGGATTCACTCAAACTCATGGGATAGACTATCAAGAGACATTTGCCCTTTTTGCGAAGCTTAACACTATCCGAGTTCTTTTATCACTTGCTGCAAATCTTGGTTGGCCCTTGCAACAATTAGATGTAAAGAATGTTTTCTTGAATGGTGATCTACATGAAGAAGTTTATATGGATCCACCACCTGGTTTTGAAAAAGGAGACGATTCAGTATACAAGTTGAAGAAGTCTCTCTATGGTCTTAAACAATCTCCTAGAGAGTGGTTTGAGAAGTTTACTCAAGCTGTTAAGGGAAGAGGACTCCTCCAAGCTCAGATCGATCACACTTTATTTTTAAAACACTCTAATGGTGGTAAAATTGCTATTCTCATTGTTTATGTTGATGACATAATTGTCACAGGTAATGATTCTGAAGAGATAAGCTCTTTGAAGAAATATTTAGCTAATCAGTTTGAACTGAAGGATCTTGGATCTCTCAAATATTTCCTAAGCATGGAAGTTACTCGAAGTAAGGCAGGAATTTCTTTAACTCAGAAGAAATATATTCTAGACCTGTTACAAGAAACAGGAATGCTTGGGTGCAAGCCAGCGGAGACTCCAGTTGAACCCAATATTAAATTGGGAATTGAAGATGGGAAAGAAGTTGACAAAGAGCAGTATCAGAGATTGGTGGGGAAGTTGATCTACTTATCTCACACTCGGCCTGATATTGCATTTGCAGTTAGCATGGTTAGTCAATTCATGCATTCTCCTAAGGAAAAACACATGAGTGCAGTTTATAGAATTCTGAAGTACCTCAAAAACACCCCTGGTCGAGGATTGTTCTTTAAAAGGGGACACAAGAGGATGATTGAAATATATACAGATGCAGATTGGGCTGGCTCTGCATTGGACCGAAGATCCACTTCAGGATATTGCACCTATATCTGGGGAAATCTTGTGACCTGGAGAAGTAAGAAACAAACAGTTGTTGCCCGGAGCAGTGCAGAAGCAGAATTTCGGGCTCTAGCCCATGGTATTTGTGAAGGAATTTGGTTAAGAAGACTCCTTAAGGAATTGAAGATCTCTTTTTCCCTACCTGTCAGAGTGTATTGTGATAATAAGGCTGCTGTCAGTATTGCTCAAAATCCAGTTCACTATGACAGAACAAAACATGTGGAGGTTGATCGCCACTTTATCAAAGAAAAAATAGTTGATGGAAGTGTATGTATGGTGTATATTCCTGCCAAAGAGCAGATTGCAGATATCCTCACTAAGGGCCTACACCGGCCAGCCTTTGAAGACTTGATTAGCAAGTTGGGAATGATCAACATTTACCTCCCAACTTGAGGGGGAGTGTAGAGAATCAGAATTCAAATTCAAATATTTTTTCGTTTTTTATTTCCTATTAATTAGGATTGATTGTAATTAATTAGAATTAATTGTGATTAGGTTTGGTGAGTCATAGCTGAGTCATTCTTATGATTGTGATTAAGTTTGGTGAGTCATAGCTAAGTCATGCTTACCATGATGTCCAAGGTCCCGGCTTCGACTCGGCCTCTCTGCAAAAGCGGGTGTAAGGCTTGACTCGTATGTCCTTCCCCAGACACTCACGAGTGGGTATTGAACTGGGTCGGCCCTAAATACTCCTCATTCCTCATGTAATTTATTCAATATCAATATAGTGAAAACCTTTTCAATAGAATTACTAGTGTTGTTGATTGTATATTCTGTATATATAAATTTTTGCTGTCTTATTTTTTTAAACAGGCTAATCCAGGTTTTTATATAAATAAGTCAGGCCATAGGTCGACAATTATATTTATAACAGATAACAGGCTTAGCCAGGCTGACACATTTAAACACAGGCTTAGCCTTTGAAGACCAAAGCTCGACTTGGCTCGGCCCATTAACAACCCTAATTGAAGATTAACTGGGTTGAAGAATAAATTTTTTAAGGAATAGCAAAAAGAACAACTCATGCTTTAGTCCATCATTAACCCAGGCCAGGTTGCCAAATACAAAAAGAACAACTCACCATATGGTTTTTAAATAAGATTCCAAATACATTATCAAAGTGACAAAATACAAGACCAATCTCATAATCATCCGTAATTAAACAGAACACAGTTTCTTTCACAAAATCCACATCACAGTTTAGTAGTTCAGATGGATAATGATCCTCAGCAATGTCTCAGCACTATTAGTGGAAATTCGCCCTGGTGGGATAAGACCTCTCAGTTCTGCAAACCCTTTTGCATTCTTAAACTTCCTTGTTCCCCCTATCACAGATAATTGTGACATGGTGCTTCCAATCTTGTACAGGCCACAAAAGTTCAAGCTATCTCCATATTCCCCTCCTTGAAACAGTGCTGTGAATGCCATCATCTGTCTAGTCCCATCTGCTGAACTTGCCACATACACTTCTTAAGCTTTCCCAATTATTTGTGACCCCAACTCAGGTTGAGAAGTTAGTATATCATCTATTACAGTGATTGTTCCAAAGCCTAGTCCCAATCCATCAGGTCCTACCTGGAGCTGTGCATTATTTTGGTTGTTTTTGTTTGAGTTTCCTGTAAAGGTAGTACTAGCCAAGCCAGTTCCTAGTGGAATACCAAAAACTCCTTTGACAGTGGGAATAGCACCATTGGCATTTGGGATGGGAATTCCACCTTGTGGTGTCTTAAATCCTACTAGGGTTGCAAAAGGCACTTGACCACTGTATATGTTACCTAACAAGCCAGTAGCTGGTCTAGCTGTTGGGTTACTACCCCCAAGAATGTCATGCATGTACAACTCAATAATAGGTTCTTTCCCAATGGCTTCAACAGGGTTAACTACTGCTATGCTCATTGGCATTGCCATAATTGCAAATGCAAGCAACACTGCCATGAAAACTGTAGCTAATGATGATACTAGAGACATATTTTTTCCCTGTGTTTGTGTTTAAGATGAAGAGGCTAGTTCTTTCTTTTGGTAAATAAAGATGAGAATAGTTATTTGGATGAATGTAATGGAAGAATATTGAAAAAATTTCCATTGTCAATCATGCCATAACTGAGTCAGCTATCTCCTGCACAGTTCCATCATTAGCCATAACTTTTTCCTTTCTCACAACTAGGGAAATCAGCATCCATACTGTTGAAAGCAATAAAAATATGAGTTGGAGAAATGGGTGAATTATCAAAGTACTAGTTATTACTAGTAACATGTTTTGATGTTTATATGTACATCCCAATTATAACAGTTGTATTATTAATAAAAACAAGATCAGGGTCAAAGCCATTGAAATCTAGGAAAAAAATGTTTTTATGTATGCAATAATCATTCACTTAATGTAAATTGTTGCTGCAAACCACTCATTGATAACTTTAACCCATGTACTTGCCCAGCCAACATCAATGCTCCACCTAGTGGTTTGAAGTGTGCATGATTTATACAAGAAGAGAAGAACATATGAGACATAAAAAATATCATACCTATAGCACTGAATCACCATATCACTAATTAGGCTCCTTACCTTCTAGCTGAGTTATTCAGATCCGAGCTGGTTAATAACATTGCAAAGTACATTGCCCCCAAGGAGAATATCATATGAAAAAATCCATAGTTGTAAGGAATATCGTCTTCCTGTTCAACTTTGTTTCTGGAAAACTGGAAAGACAAGAAATTATTTCAATGAGTGGGGGATTGATAAACATCATTCTGTCACAATAAGGAAGTGGCTTAGATTAAATGATTTCAGTTTGGATAGTGAATTTTATGAAAGGAATATGATCTAATTCTTCTGGTTTTCTTATTGAATGAATAATTTTCCCTAGATTTCTTAGTAACTTACAGAAATTTTTTCTTCAACTTGGCATTATTTTTGAGGTTTAATGTTGTCTTGTTATTAGATCAAAGCAAAGAGCTTTATAACTCCCTAATTTCCAAAAGAACTGGATTTTGAAGCAATGAGAAAGTTTTCTGAATTTAATGGAGAAGACTCAGAAGAGTGATTCACCTAAAAGCATGTTGAATCAACGCCTGTGGGAAAGGCAGCCATCACAATCGCAAATATGGTAATAAGAAAGCCCTGTTAGGAGAACAATATATAGCACAAAATCATAGGGTGACTAAACCACTCATGCAAAGAAACATCCATAGTATGAGATTATGTATATTGTAGTTCTAATTCATAAAATAAGAAATAAAAAAAAATCCGAAGACAGTGAAGAGTCAAAAAATGACTGCATAGTCCTAAATGAAAATCTAACAATAGCATTGGTTAAACTTGCTAGAAAACATTCTGGCCGGCTCACATACATAGGCCCAACCACTGAGTCCATTCTTAAAAGTCCACACCTAGAATCTTTTAGAAGGCACCCATAATGAGCCATGGAGGCTCATCATTGGGGTATTCCCCCCCTTTTGCACTACTGCCCCTGTAAATAGGCAGTGAATTCAGCATGCCTAGCCCGAAAAGGCTAGGCTAGCTAGGTGACAGCTCTACACAACTTCTCTCCCACTCTTCACAGAGGCAACCCTCTCTAAATACCCCCTCTCATATTGAAAGGGGCTTCTTCTCATTTCTTTGTAACACCCCGTTCTAGAACCGGTTTGTTAACATCACGTATGGCATTAGGCGCAGTTACAATCACAACAATTGAATTAAAGTACGGATAAACTTTTTCCTTTTTCCGTTAGTGGACGTTTATATTTAAAATCAAATTCGTAATTAAAAAAATTCCAATAGTTGTAATCAAAACTTAAACTACGTGTGGAACACCTAACGTAATTCTATTTAAACCATATGTTGCTACCCTAGTGTGCCAAGTAGTCCCCTTAGACCAACAAGGCTTATAAACTCATTTTTATTGTTATTAAACACTAAACATCTCCACTCTTTATTTATTTAAGAAATTCCTATACTACTTTTATGGTCTATGTCTTCCAATATATTATAGAATTCTTCATTAGCTACGCGTGGGTTTAAACCGCGCTAAAATTGGAGCACCGTAGCTCCAGTTATGAATTTTTGAAGAAAATGTGCTGAGTTTCACAGGGGTCCCACATTGTGAGCGCCAACCCCGCGCCGTGAGCATGAATCTTACTGCCATTTTCGCACCTACGGCGCCAACAGTGCCAACTTGGCGTTCAGAGCACCACAATTAAGGAGATTTCACCCTATTTTGGTATTTTACCCATAACTTGAGCTATACTGATTCGATTGACACAATCTTGGTCTCGTTGGAAAGCTAAGAAAAAGATCTAACACTTTCATTAAGACACAAGGGTCCAAATCTATCATATCAGATATGATAAATGGACAACAAGACATGAATTCCTTATCTTTCATATTAATACTCAAGCTATAGGCCTTCTTCCACCTAATTGACACTTTCTAACCATTATAAGACATCATCCTTACAATTCTAAGACATACATTTATCAAATAGGCATCCATGCCCTTCAATCATATATACAATGATTACAATATTCAAGTGTCTCTAATACATAATCATGAGACTTAGCTACAAAAAACTCTGATCAATTTCTTGGCTCCCATCAACAAAGAGACACCAAAGGAGATGAGCATAGGCTAAGTCCATCAAAATAAAGAATAAAGCATGATATACATATAATAATTCTAAATGGCATGCAACTCAAAATGTCCAGCTATCAGGTGCAATCTACTCATGCTTCTTGCCTCGATCAACCTCACCTCTATCAGTACCTGAAATGATGCCCCACAAGACGGGGTGAGATATACGAATATATCACAGTAAACCTAGGGTCCTTGGAGATCACTCCACCTTAAGGTTCCCTTCCGGTGTACATATCATCATAATAGTTTAACACCTTCTTACCCATAAACATTACATGGACTTCCAAGAGAGATCCATGAAGGGCTGTTTGTCTTAGGCTCTTACCACCTGGAGATCCACATAGGGCTGTTTCCAAGGGAAGTTCTTACCTCAATTTAGGAACCTCCAAGATAGATCCACATAGGGCTATTTCTCTTAGGCTCTAACCACATGGAGATCCACATAGGGCTGTTTCCAAGGGAAGTGCCTACCAATCATCTTCATCATAATTCTATCAATTATTACCTCAATCAATATTTACATCTATCAACCATTCCTCAATTACTATTAAACAATCAAATTTCAATCAATTATCATTAAGCAATCATACTAATTTTCAATGCATGAGCATACAACAACTATCATCATTACATATCACACCTCATAAACCATTTCTCCTCAATGGAGTATGGTGGAACATTCAAGGGGATCAACCCCGAGGTCCAAAGATTTACCTTGCTCTTGAACTTTCCTCAAAGCTTTCCTTTCCTCAATTGAACACAACCACAAGGGTTGGTCACTCCACTTGGTTATCTTGCCTCAATCCTATTAATACAAGGAACACAATCAAATCTATAATCAAACAATGGCTTACCATTCAAGAAGATCCTTAATTTCAAGTATAATTTTCTCAAATATCAAACTATACTGAAATGATAATCTAAACTCAATTCTACCATTTATTTATCATTCCTAGCAACATTTACAAATGTACTAAGCCTCCATCAAACTCAAACTCATAAACCTATAAAACACTATTCATCAAAACCTAAATTCATCAAGATCTCAAGGAAATGTGTGAAAGAGGGTGGAAACTTACCACAAAAGATCACACAACCATGGAATGGGTGTTTCCTAAGCACCCATAGAAGGAAAAACACTAAATCTCCTCCAATCTTCAAGGAATTCGAAATCTTTGAAGGAATAAATCTCTCTCCACAATGCTTCCCACTCAAAACTAAGCTAGGATTTGGAACGAGGGAAGGATTCTCTACGTTTTTGGCTTTGGAACGGATGAATTTGGTTGAGAGATGGAGAAGCTAGGGTTTGAGCTCCCTCTCCAATGGCTTCTCTCCCTTTCTCCCTAGCCACCATCGAAGAAGAAAGAAAAATGAGGGGGTTTGTTGTGTTTATACTCTTACATAGGTTAAGTGGGTTTTAACCGCGTAAAAACTTATCTATCTATTCACCTCCACTCATCACCAAACTTACCCAGATGGTCTATAATATTTTTCTAGTAATATTTTTAACTTTACTTTTATATTTTGGGTACTTTTGTCTATACCCATCTTTACCCCATAATTTTTACTGAATGAACTTTTTACCTTACAAGTGACCCTAATTCATTTAATTAAGCCTTATACTTAATTTTACTCACTAACACATGCTAATTACTTAATTAAAGTATTTAATTAAATTCTTAAATTAGGGGTATTATATTCTTCAACTCACATGTTGTTACTCTGCATCTATGTAGAACCGCCTTAACCACTCACATACACCCCCCCTTTTACGTCCAGCACCATAGGAATCCTCATTTAAGCTTTGGTCTTTACCATTGTTACTGTGAGCACCCCTATATCAACATACTTCACATTCTATGGGACACATCCATGAACCCCTGCAGCTCTTTATGTACCACAAACGGTACAAAAACATATTGAGCATTTTGTACCAATCACTGTAAAATGATCAGTTAAATGTCTAAATCTAATTCTATTTCATTGTTTATCCTTGTAGGTGGTTCTAGCCTTTAGAACACTGCATTTAAACATAGATTCAGCAAACAATTGAAGTATAGATAGTCAAAGATAGAAATAAATTCTTAGACGCTCTTTGTTTTGCTGATTCTTACAAAGATGTAACAATTATGTTGGGTTGGTATTGTGATGCTAAAAATGGAAGAGTAACATGGCTTAGTACCATATCAGTCAGTAGGAGCGTGAAGATCCTATCAAAGTGACTTTCCTCAATCCTTAATTATCAAGTAGCTAAACAGAAATTTAACTTACTAGAGTTGTAGACACAATTAGTAGAAACATGCATCCCAAATTACTTCACTTGATAGGAAAGAGACACATTCATGTTCTTGTTTCATTATATTAAATTCACATCATAAATTGAAGACAGACACCTGCTTAAACATTGTGGCCATTCTGCCAACACTTAAACAGAAAATCTACTACTTTTAACCTCGATAATTGCATATATTATAGAAGACCGTAGAAAGGAAGTAAACAAAGGTTTCAAATTAAACATATATTGAGAAACTTACAAGTATAGCTATCCAACCACCATTTTCTTTCTCTTGGTTCTTTGTCTCACATCTTATGGTGGCAGGTTCACTGAAATTCCGTCATGGAGATCCATAAATATACTATAGTAGCCCAACATAATTAATTAGCAAATTACATGTGATTAGATAATTAAGCATGTAATGGTGAGTAAAAATAAGTAAATTCCCTAACAAAATTAGTTGGGGTCACTTTTGAGGTAAAAATTGTACTCAGTAAAAATTAAGGGGTATAAATGGGTGTAAAAAATTACCCAAAATATAAAAATGGAAGTAGAAATATTCCAGACTTTTGGGTAAAGTTTGGTAATTAATGAAGTTGAATAGATAGATGAACTAATACCCACTTAACCTGTGTTAAGTGGCAAGCCACTCAAGGAACCCAAATATCCCCCCAACCCGTCGAGCTGTGCACAGGAAGAAGAAAAGAAGAAGAAAAGAAGAAAAGAAGAAGAAGAGAGGAAAAGAAGAGAAAAAGGGGGAAACCCTAAAGGAGGCAATCCTTGATCATTTTGAGTGATTCCAAAGCCTAAATCACTCCAAATCTTCCCTTTTTCATTATCCTAGCTTGGTTCTTAGTGGGGAGTGTTGTGGTGTGAGATTTCTTTGTCCAAAGTTTCGACCCATAGGAGAAAATGAGAGATTTGTTGGCTTCTACCTCCATGGAAGCTTGAGGAGTAACCAATCCTTGGTTGTGCAACCATTAGTGGTAAGATTCTACTCCTAGATGCAATGAAATAGTGTAATGCTTTTTTATACGTCTGTGCATGCTTTGGTGTGACATAGGATGGTGTTTCCCTATGTTGGTATGTTGCATGACGATGCGTAAATCATACTTGGTAGTTTAGCTGGCCAGTAGGACTATTTTCATCTGAGTATCCTTAGGACAGCTCGAGAGCTCGAGGGATTTCTCCTGGAGATGTTGTGTACACTTGCATTGATATATATTTACTGCATTATTATTGTTGTTGCTATTACACTGTTATTGAACTATGGGGTGGAGAGATGCTCCAAGGACCCCTGGTTTACTGGATATATTCGTATATCTCACCCCGTGTTGTTGGGGACCCCCTTTCAGGCAAGGATGCTGCAGGAGCCTCTGATGGCAAGTGACCATATTTGAAGTAATGGATATATGAAGATCTAGTATCATTTGAATTAAGTATGCCATTTTGTAGTTCCTATGTATAGGATTGTTAAATGAAAGTCATTTGTCATATGCATGTTATGTTTTAATTGGATGGACTTAGCCTATGCTCATCCCCTTTGGTATCTCTTTTGTTGATGGGAGCCAAGGAGTTGATCATAGTGTTTTGTAGCTAAGTCCCATGCTTTGTAATTGAGACTTGTAAACACATAATCACATGAAACACATAATCACACAAAGCTATAAACACAAAATCCAACCACAATCTTCCACTAGGTGTGGTGGAGCACACAAGGGATTAAACCCCAGTTCCAAGGGTTTACCTCAACTCCGAGAGTCTTGTTCCACACGTACGCTCCAAGCCAATCTTCCACAATCACGTCCGTGTGAGGCACCCTACAATGATCAACACCATGATCAACAAGCAATTCACATACAATCCATCAATTCATACATCATAATTACTCATAGCCACTAAGCCTAATGACCAACATCCTTAATTTCCAATTTCCACAATCCTCTTTATCAATCCGTCTAATTTACCAATTCAACACTCATATAATCATATTTCCACATTACACAACAACTCATCACACCATTCTCACACAACTCAACATCTCAATTTTATGACACGTCACACTTTTTTTTTCTAAGTTATAAATCGCATTTTTCACCTAAATTTTTCATGGCATTTCTAGCTCAAACACGTCATTCTAAGACATTATCATCTAATACGATTTTTCCATTTGAGCTCTCTATCATCACACATCAATGATTAAAGACTTAGAGTTCATACTTCTTGGATCTACAAAATCAACCGTAAAAATGCTACAAATATACTCACAATGAAAGCTTGACACTCCTCAAAGGCTTATCCAAGCAATGAGAGATCCAATGCCTCCATGAACACCATTTTCCCCCAATTTTTCGGATCTGCCCTAGGTCAAATGCGCCACAAAGAGGTGATTTCAAGGCTTGGGAGTATCACCAATGGCTTTAGAATGGGTTTTCCAATGAATTTCAACACAAATTTCAATGGATTTGGTGGAGGAAGTGAGGAGTTGTGAAGGAGATGGTTTGAAGGTCCAACAATGGTGGGGAGGGGGGTTTTCACGGGAAGGAGAAGAGGAAGAGAGAGAGAGAGAGAGAGAGAGCGTGTGATGCTTAGGAAAGAAAAGGAACTTAAGTGGATTTGGGTTGCGCGGGTCCCACACGCGATTTGACATTAATCCAATCATCAATTCCAACTATAAATTCATAATCTACTTATTTTTCTGGTTCATGATATATTTTTGTTTCCTAAAAACACTGATAAAAGTTTCTCGCTTATCGGCACACTTATACAGCAGTATTTTACACCGGAAAAATTACTATTCATTAATTTTTCACAAATTTGCCTATTCACTCAATTTTTTGTCCTGTGTCCGTTTCCGGCATTATTTTTGTCATATGAGGTCTCATACTCAATTTTTTTATGCCTAGGGATACGTGTTTGGTAAATTACCATTTTGCCATTTTTACCCATTTTGACCTTAATTCATGGATTTTCACTAATCCTACCATTTTAATTCACATTATCACATATAAACACACTTTTATAGTTATGTGGTGTTATATCTGCTATCCCCATATCTTTCATATCGAATTGCTTTTAAGTAATTGTTTGGTAGCTTTAATCATTTGATTATTACTACCCATGATCAACATGTTGTCTACATAAAGACAGACAATGGCAAATCCTTTTTCAATATTTCGAACGTAGACACATTTGTCGCATTCATTTATTCGAAATCCATTTGATAACATAACTATGTCATATTTTGCATGCCATTATTTTGGAGTTTTTTTTAACCCGTAAAGGGATTTTATTAAACGACAAACTTTCCGTTCTTGTCCTAGAACAATGAAACCTTTAGGTTGTTCTAAATATATCTATTCTTCTAGGTCGCCGTTTAAGAGGGCGATTTTAACATCCATTTGATGTATTTCTAATCCATTCAATGCAGCTACTGCGATCAACATCTTGATGGATGTGATCCTTGTAACAGGTGAATAAGTATCGAAATAGTCGAGACCTTCACGTTTCCTGTAGCCTTTTACCACAAGGCTAGCTTTATATTTATCAATAGTTCCATTTTCTTTCATTTTTCCTTTGAATATCCACTTGCTTCCTAAAGGCTTATTGCCGGGAGGAAGGTTTACCAATTCCCAAGTGTGGATGGAAAAGATAAATTCTATCTCATTATTGATAGCCTCTGCCCAGAAGGGTGCTTCCGGGGACGTTATAGCTTCCTTATACGTCCGAGGCTCATTTTTTAACAGATACGTCATAAAATCATGTCCAAAGTATGTAGCTGTCTTTTGCCTCTTGCTACGTCTAGGTTCATCTTCTACATCCTCTACAGGATTAATATTAGTTGTAGCATTGCGACGTATCACATCGTTATTATCATTGTTACCACTTGACTCATGTACTTTAATATACGGAAATACGTCTTCAAAGAAAGTAACTTCCTTTGACTTAATAACCGTATTAACGTGTAAATCTGAGACATCAGATTTATAAACTAGAAACCGATAGGCACTACTATTAAGTGCATAGCCGACGAATACACAATCCACAGTTTTAGGTCCGATTTTCAACCTTTTAGGTTTAGGAACCGCAACCTTTGCCAAACACCCCCACTCTTTAAAGTATTTCAAGGATGATTTCTTTCCTTTCGATACGTTGTATGGTATGCTCTGTGTCTTTTTGTGAGGCATTCTATTAATAATGTAATTAGCCATCAAAATGGCTTCCTCCCACAAATTCTGTGGTAAATGAGACGTAATTAACTTAGCATTCATCATTTTTTTCAATGTTCAATTTTTCCTTTCTGCAGTCCCATTTGATTGCGGTGAATATGGAGCTGTTGTCTGGTGTATGATACCAGACTTTATACAGAATTCCTCGAAGGGGCCATCATATTCTCCCCCACGATCGCTCCTTACCATTTTAATTTTCTTGTTAAGTTGATTTTCAACTTCACTCTTATATGCTTAAAAGCGACAATAGCTTCATCTTTACTATAACAATACCTACTGCAATCATCAATAAATGTAATAAAGTATTTTTTATTACCCCTAGATGGTGTAAATTGCATGTCACATATATCAATATGTATTAAATCTAACAACTCAGTTGATCTTTCAATCGATTTAAAAGGTAATTTCGAAAATTTTGATTCAACATATACTTGGCACTTTTTATTAATACATTCAAATTTTGGTAGTAAATCTAAATGAATTAAATTCTTAATTGATTTTAAATTAACGTGTCTTAATCTATTATGCCATAAATTAGAAGCCTTAAGCAAGTAAATAGAAGTAGTAGTATTATTAATATTATTGGAATTGTTTACAGTCATCACATTCAGTTTGAAAATGCCCTCACTAAGGTAACCTTTTCCTACATACACATCATTCTTAGTAAGTACAAACTTATTAGAAATAAATACAAGTTTAAAGCCATTCTTGCTTAACAGAGTTCGAGAAACTAAGTTCTTGCGAGTATCAGGCATATGGAGCACATCATTGAGAGTCACTATCTTGCCAGATGTCATCTTCAAAACCACTTTACCCACACTTTCAAGTTTTGAAGTAGATGAGTTACCCATATAAAGCTTCTCATGATTATCAGTAGGAGTATAGGAGGAGAACATCCACTTGTTTGAACAGACATGTCTGGTGGTACCAGTGTCCACCCATCATTTCTTAGTATCTCCCATCAGATTGCACTCCATCACCACTGCTGTAACAGCCCGTTACGTACCGGTATTGTTAACATTGATTATGATATTAAGCGCAGTTACAATCACAGTAATTGGGTTAATTAAATTACGGGCAACTTTTTTTTTCCTTTTATCATATTCCTTTTCCGTAATCAATTAAAACAACACTACAATTGTAAATGCAATACGCGGAAGCATACAGTCTACTAACATCACTAATCTTTCTTTTTATTCAACTCATTTAAACTCATCAACTTATTTTCATTTCTTACCATTTTCTAGCCCTTTACCTAAGCTACGCGTGGTTTCAAACCACGTACCATTTGGAGTTCTACCCACCAAGTTATGCCCCTTTCTTTAAGTCAAGAAAAACCTGAATTTTCAAAAATTGCACTGTGGTAATCGATTACCAGTGGGTGGTAATCGATTACCACCTGTCAAAAATGAGGCAGTAGCCAAATTTTGACCTCCTCTGTTCTGGTAATCGATTACCAACTTTGGGTAATCGATTACCTCACATGGTAATCGATTACCAAAGCTCAGTAATCGATTACCAGTGAAGACAGTAGCCAATTTTCGTCCCCTGTTGCATGGTAATCGATTACCATGCTTGGGTAATCGATTACTATGCAGCAAAATGACAGATTACAGCATTTTAAGCCCCAAAAAGGTTGTGTAATCCATCCCTAACCCCTTGGTACTCCACACAACACTTAAACATACTCTAATGTAGGCACTAGGCCCTTCAAACATGCATTTTCATTCAATTATGCATCATTTACAAAGTCTTTAATATAATGGCCATTTTACATCAAATATGGACCATTTTACAACATATTTGTCAAGGCTTCAATTACAATGAATGTGGCAATGGACAAGTCCCATGCTCACTCAAATATACAATAGGTTCCAAAGTTATACATATACATCATATTGAGGAATTTAACATGTAGTCATGAACATACAAAGCATGGCATTTTCAACATGCACAAGTTCATGATCTAAGTCTAAAGCATAAAATATATGCAAGGAGTGTCCCAATCCAATGCTCATCACATGGTGCCTCCCATATGCACCTCATGCTCCACTCTTCCAGGCTCAACCTAACCTGAAATGATGCCCCATAACACGGGGTGAGATATATAAATATATCTCAGTAAACCAAGGGCCCTGGAGGTTTCTGACGTGAATCGGCAAGTGTACCGAATCGCGCAAGTAATAAAATGATAAGTAAAAGTTCGTATCCACAGAGAGTGTGTCTAAATCAATTAAACTATTCTTTTTAAGATTAAATATTCCAAGATGTTTTTGACACGAATGTCAGGATTGTGTGGGAAATTGATTTGTAAAATAAAAGACGTGTTTTTGTTCTTTTTGAATAATTAAGAATCCAATAAAACAAGGGTTTGAAATTTATGAGAAAAACGCTGCAGTTAGAGAACACTCACCGATGATCCCCACCTTTTACTCTGGATCAAGTTAAATATTAATATATATATCGTGAAATTAGATAATTATCAGATAAAAGTATCAGTAGTTAATTCTCAATCCCTTGAGGGATTAACCCTTTAATCTCATATAGAACCCTAATTCCTTGAGGTGCCCTATATGAGATCAAGCATAAAGATCGATAATTAAAACATCTACAATATGAATCATGTCTATCCCTAGATCATGTTCATACCGTCGTTCTATTCCCTTTCTGGATTAAAGACCGCAGATCCCTCTTGTTGGCCCAAATCCTCAGATTTATTATCACTTACTAGATTGATCAGATCCAATATTGATAATAACAATACGATCTGAATAGAACGAAATTCAAAAGATAAATATATCAATAAAAACTTAATCCATTGTATCAGGGGTTCACAAGGGTTCGTGACCCTAACCACAACAAAGAGGTTCTAGCCAACCATTATCATGGCTAGAATCCAATATTCAAATGAAAACATAAACTACAAGAACTACAGAAAGGTAGAAGAAGAGATCCCTCTCCCAATCTCCAGAGCTTCCGCCTCCCAATGACCTAGGATTTGTTCAGCAAATGAAAAGTGTCTTCGTAGGGTTGCTTTGTGCCCTTTTTATAACCTGAGAATCCTCCTTTTCTCGCAACTGACAGCTGTCCATCTCAACCCTACGCTTGGAGCGCAGGATCCACGCTCCAAGCGTGGAGCTTCTGCCTCTTTTCTCCTTGTCTACGCTTCAAGCGTAGGGTTCTACGCTTGAAGCGTAGACTCACTGTCTTGGGGTCTTTTCCTACGCTCCTTTTTTGACCTTGAAACGTATAACGGAAACCTTACAATTTATTACATAAACGTTATAACGGAAATATTAAAGTATGAATTTATTACAGAAACGTTTAACGGAAAGATTTAATTAAAATAAAATTGAATTCAAATTTCGAATTTAAAATCTGAATTCAACAGTTGCGCGATCCTCTGATGCTGCAAGCGCCATTCCCACGCTCGTAGCGTGGGCCTTTAGTTTCACTTTGTCCTTTTCAGCTCTAATTTGTGCATTTCTCCTATGAAATCAACATAAAATCAGTATACAACTTTAGATTAAGATATTTGACAAATTAACAGTGATTTTGCCCTTTTCTTGCATCAGATTAAGTAACATTCTTCCTCTTTTTATCTTACAATTCCTTATATGCTGATCGCATATCAAATAATTCCCAGATTTAAACGTTGCTGTCCCCAGCAATGTAAAAGACTCAGTCCAGGACATATTTAATTAATCCAACATAACATTCCAGAGACACTCTGACACAATATGCCATGCATGCCTGACTCAACATCATAAACTCCCAATAATGTCATCAGCTTCTTAGAGATACAAGTCTACATTGGTTACCCCTCACACAGATAAATAATATTCACTCTACACTCAGCACTCAATCACTCAAAGCTATAACACTACCATAGGCTTGATCATATTCTAAAAAATTCTTAAAAATGAAGAATCACACACATGCATTAATTGATCAAAAGGACTTCACAGGTTGTAACTTGGCTGGGGTAATAGGGTAGGAATATATGGATAGTAGCTCAAACAACAATGAGATTGAAAACTGATATTATTTTACTTTAACACATTCAATTCAATGATTTTTGCTCCACTAACATCCCCACATAATTTTGGGAATTAATTCCTTCCAGCCCACCTTTTACTCTTTTCCCCCTTTTTTTTTTTAATAAGGGCATAGATGAATTTGTTTTTTTTTTTTATCCCTTAATCACTTGACCTTTGTGGAGCTTACCTCAATTTCTTTATTTTATTTTCAACACATTCAATGATTCAATCTCAATCAAGGTAAGTCACGAAAAATGGATATAGGCTAAGCCATCAATCAGGCCACAGGTCATTTATCAAGAATTAAGTTCAGGCTCAAAGGGCTAGCAAGGGGAAAATCTCATACAGGTGAGTTATTTTGGCCAATAGCAATTAAGAACAAAATGCCTTTATCATATCAATCAATGCATGCATAATAGAGAAACAAATCAAGTTCTAGAGTATTACAACAGTGAGACCTCTCAACAAAAATTTCAGTGTTTAGGCTCAAAACCTCATAGCTATGGTATCAATGCAGACTCAAGAAAATTGACCTCAAACATTATCAGAATTTCACAATATTAATTCAGACAAACGAGCAATCATGCAATCTAATTATGCCTATGCAATGTTATGTCAGAAAGTCATACAATATATTCCAAGAATTTAATCATGTACATTAACAAGATGAGCACATTTAAACCTGGGATTTGTTCAAAACACACATTTTTTTATTTTTTTTTATTTTTTTATTTTTAATTTTTTTAATTTTTTTTTTAATGGCACACCAAATAAAAAAAAAATAACTAAGAAAATGAAAAGAGTTAGGATATCTCCCCTGATAGAAGAATTGCAGTTCTAAGGCGCAAGCCCACCATTCCCAGATTTAGAGCATTGTTGTCCTCAGCAATAATTAAACCACAAGAAGGAAAACCTGCAATATGGAACAAGCAGTGGCATATAGAAGAGACTATAATGCTCACATTAAAACATCAGAGAAAAATATACTAACTAAAATACAAAACAGAAAAATAAACTAATGTACAAAATCTCCGTCAGTAAGGAGATAAAGTCAAACCTCCATGTCATCCCACTCAGCAGCGTGGGATGAGTCAGCAAATGGAGGATCTGGTGGTATTGGCTGCCTTGGTGTTTGGAGCCACCATTCCCAGATTTGGCCCAAACCATGGAGCCATGTTAGAAACTCTTTGAAGCTTTGATTCTTCTGAGAGATAGAATCTCTATGTCTCTTGTCAAACTTTAGCTTCCGGTGTCTCTTCCAATTCTTATTAAAGAGTTTGATCACCTCCTTTCTCACTACCTTCTTCATTGTAGGATGACTCCTCCCTTGGGGTTTCTTCTCATGTTTGCCATCATCCTCATTTAGAATTTTATTGGTATGAGCAGAGGGATCTTTGTCTTTCAATTCAGTCTTTTCTTCCTTCAGTGCTTCAGTCACTACCTTGTTACACAAGAAGATATCTCTTAAAATTTTAGGAGACTCCTTCAACTCCACCTTCGTGGCACCATTTTCATCATCTGCTTTTCTAGAAACTTCAACCGCTACACTTTGTTTTTCCTTTAAGATTTCCAGACTAAAACAATCATCTTTGTGAGAAGACTGTTTTAAATAATCAAAGACATTAATGGTAACAGTCTCATCATTCATCCTTAGTTCAAGCTTCCCGTTTTCAACATCAATCATTGCACGGGCTGTGGCTAGGAAAGGTCTACCCAATATGAGAGGCATTTCATTTTCTACCTCCATATCAAGCACAATAAAATTAGCCGGAAAGATGAACTTGTCAATTTTTACAAGGACATCTTCGACTATACCACTTGGCTTCCTTAAGGATCTATCAGCAAGTTGTAAAGATGCTTGAGTAGGCTTCAACTCGGTAATCCCCAAGGAATTGTAAACAGAAAGGGGCATCAGATTAATGCTAGCCCCAAGATCACACAATGCCCGACTGATTTTTGTGTTCCCAATTTCAATAGGGATATTGAAGCTCCCTGGATCATTACGCTTAGGCGGGACCTTCTTGGTAATAATAGCACTACACTCCTCAGTAAGTGCAACTGTCTGACACTCTTGTAGCTTATGCTTTCTGGAAAGGAGATCTTTCATGAATTTTGCATAGTTTGGCATATTAGCCAATGCTTCAGCAAACGGGATGTTCACATGCAATTTCTTGAAAAGATCAAGAAATCTGTCATAACTTTTTGCTTTTAATTCTGGCTTCAACCTTCCAGGATAAGGTGCCATTTTCATAAGATACTCTTCACTAAGTTCAAATTTTTCTTTTGGAAGAGTAGCTGGCTCCTTCACATCATCAGTCGGTTTCAATATTTCAGGAGACTTTTCAGTTTCTTCTTCAGATTTCTCCTCCTGTTCAACCTTCTTTTCCTCTTCTATAGGTTTTGGTGGGGATGATACCACTTTCCCACTTCTAGTTATAACTGCCATACAATTTTCCTTGGGATTGGTAGTAGTGTTACCAGGAAAGGTACCTGGAGCTCTATCAGATAACTGTTGGGAAAGTTGACCAACCTGATATTCCAGGTTCTTGATTGAAGCTTTTGTGTTCCTGGACTCAGCTCTACTTTCCTCAATGAAAGCATTGGTACTTCTTTGATTAGCCTTACTCTCTTCCATGAAAGCGTTAGTACTTTGTGCCAATGTTCCTACTAAACGCTCCAGGTCGGAAGGCTCTCTTTTTGGAATAGGTGGTGGTTTTAGATAGTTGTCAGATGTCATATCTAAACCAGTACCTTGATAACTCTTCCTTTGGTAACTATTACCGCCAGCAGAATTATTCTGATTCCTTGAGAAATTTTGTTGATTAGGGCGTTGATCATACCAAATGCCATTTACCTGCACCTGTTGAGCAGAATCTGAAGACATCAATGTAGGACAAGTATTGGTGTCATGATCTTCATGACAATATTCACAGTCAAGAACAACTGCATTTGTTTGAACTTTAGAAAGCTGCATCCTCTCAAACTTTGCATTCAGATTAGACATTTGTTGTGATAACAACTTTTGCTCTGCCAGCATTGCATTATTATCATTGAGTGGCATGAGTGGCACTGCTTCCCTTCTTCCTGTCCTTGTAGATGTTTCATTCTCATTTTTAGCTAACTTGTCAATCAGATGATATGACTCTGATGCTAGCTTATCACCCAAAGAACCGCCTGCTGCAGTATTAATAACCAGTTTCGTCTCCGGTAGACAACCATTGAAAAAGATTCTCACTTGGTTCCCTTGAGATAGGTTATAATGAGGAACCTTTCTCATGAGGGCCTTGAATCTATTCCAAGAGGCGCAGATGGTCTCTCCCATTTGTTGTTTGAAGGAGGTGATATCATTCACCATATTGTTGTATTTCTCCATGGGGAAGAACTCTGCAAAGAATTTTTCAGACAAGTTTTCCCAAGAAATGATGCTATCAGCAGGTTGTCTTTCCACCCAATCAAGAGCTTTTCCCTTAACAGAAAAAGGAAAAAGTCTCAATCGTATTGCATCATCAGAAACACGTGGAGGCTTTGTAGAGTCACAGATTCGTAAAAATCTGTCAACGAATCTGTGAGGATCTTCATTGTCCTCTCCTCCATACTTTTCTCTCTCGGCCAACTGAATGATGTTGGACTTGAGCTCCCATTGATTGTTCCCAAGTTCTGGTGGAACAATTCCAGCATTGGGCCTGTTAAAGATAGGCGTGAGAATGGTGTTCATCCTAGGATCAGCATTCTGATTAGGAGCAGCCATCTCTAGGGTTTCAGCTACTGGAATGGGAGTTGTTTGTGCCCTTCTTCTTTCCTTCTCTCTTTGAGCAATTCGTTCGCTTCTCCTTAGAAAAGCACTGCTTTGCATACAACTTCAGAGAAAAGATTAGTAGCACAGATTCAAAACAAAAATAAAATTAAAAATAAAATAAAAACAATTTAATCTTTAAAATCAAGATTAATTAATTTTAGAAAAACACTCCCCGGCAACGGCGCCAAAAACTTGACGTGAATCGGCAAGTGTACCGAATCGCGCAAGTAATAAAATGATAAGTAAAAGTTCGTATCCACAGAGAGTGTGTCTAAATCAATTAAACTATTCTTTTTAAGATTAAATATTCCAAGATGTTTTTGACACGAATGTCAGGATTGTGTGGGAAATTGATTTGTAAAATAAAAGACGTGTTTTTGTTCTTTTTGAATAATTAAGAATCCAATAAAACAAGGGTTTGAAATTTATGAGAAAAACGCTGCAGTTAGAGAACACTCACCGATGATCCCCACCTTTTACTCTGGATCAAGTTAAATATTAATATATATATCGTGAAATTAGATAATTATCAGATAAAAGTATCAGTAGTTAATTCTCAATCCCTTGAGGAATTAACCCTTTAATCTCATATAGAACCCTAATTCCTTGAGGTGCCCTATATGAGATCAAGCATAAAGATCGATAATTAAAACATCTACAATATGAATCATGTCTATCCCTAGATCATGTTCATACCGTCGTTCTATTCCCTTTCTGGATTAAAGACCGCAGATCCCTCTTGTTGGCCCAAATCCTCAGATTTATTATCACTTACTAGATTGATCAGATCCAATATTGATAATAACAATACGATCAGAATAAAACGAAATTCAAAAGATAAATATATCAATAAAAACTTAATCCATTGTATCAGGGGTTCACAAGGGTTCGTGACCCTAACCACAACAAAGAGGTTCTAGCCAACCATTATCATGGCTAGAATCCAATATTCAAATGAAAACATAAACTACAAGAACTACAGAAAGGTAGAAGAAGAGATCCCTCTCCCAATCTCTAGAGCTTCCGCCTCCCAATGACCTAGGATTTGTTCAGCAAATGAAAAGTGTCTTCTTAGGGTTGCTTTGTGCCCTTTTTATAACCTGAGAATCCTCCTTTTCTCGCAACTGACAGCTGTCCATCTCAACCCTACGCTTGGAGCGCAGGATCCACGCTCCAAGCGTGGAGCTTCTGCCTCTTTTCTCCTTGTCTACGCTTCAAGCGTAGGGTTCTACGCTTGAAGCGTAGACTCACTGTCTTGGGGTCTTTTCCTACGCTCCTTTATTTGACCTTGAAACGTATAACGGAAACCTTACAATTTATTACATAAACGTTATAACGGAAATATTAAAGTATGAATTTATTACAGAAACGTTTAACGGAAAGATTTAATTAAAATAAAATTGAATTCAAATTTCGAATTTAAAATCTGAATTCAACAGTTGCGCGATCCTCTGATGCTGCAAGCGCCATTCCCACGCTCGTAGCGTGGGCCTTTAGTTTCACTTTGTCCTTTTTAGCTCTAATTTGTGCATTTCTCCTATGAAATCAACATAAAATCAGTATACAACTTCAGATTAAGATATTTGACAAATTAACAGTGATTTTGCCCTTTTCTTGCATCAGATTAAGTAACATTCTTCCTCTTTTTATCTTACAATTCCTTATATGCTGATCGCATATCAGTTTCTCCACCCCATGGCTCACTCAGTGTGCAAATATAACATCATGTAATATGCAAGCAATACAATATCACCAACCAACTGGAGACAACCCAAGAACATCCACGCATGGATTCATGTTCAAGGCTCCATCATATAACTCCCGAGACAATTCTAGAGCTTCTCCCATGGTTGAGAAAACTCCATGGCCAACCCAACCGGAACTCCTCAAGAGACCTATCCGGCGGATGTCCCCCGTTTGGCTCATCCTGGTGTCGCTCCCATGAGTCGACCCCATGGCATTCCAACTGGTATTTCGCCATCGAAATGATCCAGCGGATGTCCAAACCCAACACACGTCAACTGGCCAGTGACCAAACAATTTTTCATACAATCCAAGCAATATGCACACAAGCACATAATCACACAATGCCATAAACACATAATCCAACCACAACTGTAAGAACCCGCACCGCTAATTAAGGTAATTAGTGAATTAATTATGATAATTAGGAAATAATTCCATAATTGACCCTAATAATTATTAATGAGCTTAGATAATTATATTGAGTGAGTAAAAATGCTGAAAGTCGCTTTTCGGAAGAAAAGCGCAGATACCGGTTCTGCTACTCGGTATAAATGCGTACCGGAAAAGTATCCCGGAAAATTATAACGAATGCATGATAATTACTAGAATATTATGTAGGACTTGTAAAACAAGTTTCAAGTCAAAATGACGTAATCTGATGCCAGAACTGATACTGGCTATGGAAAAACGCGTACCGGAAAGGTGCTCCGAAAAATAAAATAAAAATATGACAAATCTTAGAAAAATGCGTAGGTCTAGAATCCGAAGTTTGGGATCAAGATCTTTTACTTTGCGATTAAGGCTAATACTGCGCGATTAGTGGCTTGTGCCTATAAATAGACACATTAAGTGGGCACACAACCCTAGGCAGCCACCATCATCCGTGAGAGGCTGAGTTTTTCTGAGAGTGGCACTGTTTCATTGCTTCCTTTCACCATTTGTGAGTTTGGTAACCCTTTTCTTCCATCTTCTTCACCATTCCTCCTTCCAAGCAACTAGAGTGTGTCTTGGGTGAGGGTGGTGCAACCTTTTCTGAGTTGAGAAGGCTGTGTGTGTGAGGTTAGTGAGCTGAACTTGAAGCTTTAGTGATGGCTACCTTGTGGTAGTCATTGTGAGCTTCAAAGTGCCTTCTTGTGGTGCAAGAACCCATCTTGAAGTGCCATTTTCGTGCTCCTACTTAGGCTGAGTTTGAAGAACCTTGGGAGAGCTCCAAGAGCACAACTTGCCTCTGTTTTGAGCTTTGGTAAGTTACCTCACCATGATCATGAGTTTATCTTGCTTAAAGTTGGTGTCTTGGCATGTAAAAAGTTAAAATGAAGTAACCAACACCTAAATGAACTTGTATATGCTTAAAGATGCATGCTTTAACGTGTACATGTGTTAAAAGTTGGATCTTTGGGATGGATATTCACGAAATGCAGAAACTGCATTCTGTCGTGAGATATCCGGATATTTGTCGAACAGATATCCGGATATCAGTATCCGGATATGGTATCCGGATATTGATATCCGGATATGGGATCTGGGTATCCGGATATGACATATCCGGATATGTCCAGTGTGATATCCGGATATGGAATATCCGGATATACCCCTTCTGATATCCGGATATCCTGGGTTCTACGCAGACAGTAGTTGTACTGTATGAACAGTAAGCTATTGGGTGTGTGTGGACCCTAGTTTAAGGAAGTTGAACTTCTGTAATAAATGGACTAAGTCAGAATCATATGATTAAGGGCTTATGGCTTTGTTGGAAGCCTTAAGACGTAAAACGTAAAGGAAAGGCGTAGTCTTTAAGTTGTATGCTTGTGATGCATGATTATTAATGTATTATTGGTCCATATCAGATTGTGATACTGCTGTTTGTGGACTAGTGAGTGGTTGGACTCTTGGCTTGGATAGCTAGCTTGCAAGGTAAGCTTTCGTGTCCTCGGTTTAGCCATTTTGATGTTCCACCATGTCCCATGGGGATGGGTTTATGCATGCTGTGTTACATGCTTTATTATTTTGGAAATGCTGTTGAGCTATTTATATGCAATGAGCTTTTATGATGCATGTGGTGTCCACCTAGACGGCAATCCTGAGTATGTAGTACATACAAGATGGAGAAGCATGTGGGTGAGGTGCAGGTAGTATCCATGTACTCATGTAGGCATAGACGTATTCCTACATTTCTCTGACCAGTAGATTTGAAAGCAGACATGACATGATTAATTGCTGCATCGCATGATTTTAGAACTTATACTGTAATACTGTTTTTAGAACTTATATTACACATGTAAGTGAGCTTGGGGTGGAGACTCCTTGAGGACCCCTTGTCTTACTGAGATTTCTTGTTAGAGATCTCACCCCACGTTTGGGGACGCTTATTTCAGGATCAGGTAATGTTGAGGGCTCAGGTGGCAGGAGGCCAGAGCTGAGTTGATATTTATGACATGCTGACGTGCTGGTTGTGGATTGCTGTTTATTAGACTGCTGTTATGTTTTCTGCTTCATTTATGTTAAGTTTATGTTATGACTGATATTGGGCATTGTTGCCTTATTTGGTGAGCATGGGGTTTGTCCATGCCACATGTTTGTGTTATTGTCCTTTTATTTTAATGTTGTAATTAAAGTATCAGGATTTTGACCCAGGCTACTTGTGTAGTCCTGTGGCTTTAGATACTCACGTAATATTTATTTATGAGGTATTCCAGTTAGTTGTCTTGCAATTTACATATAGGCAGTATTTTTATGAAAATGAATAAGTAAACAAGTTGGTTAAGTTAATGACGTCATAATTGAATTAAAGAAAAAGTTATTCCGCATTTTAATTAAGCGTGGCTTAATACGATAGTGTGTTAACAATCCGGGTTAACACGGGCTGTTACATTTTATGGTATCAGAGCACTTTCTAGGGAAAAGCCTGTATGTATTGCAATAACTTAGGATGTGTCGTTGCGTGTCTACTTTGTGTTCTCTCTGATTGGTGTGTGTTATGATAATGCATATGTGACCACATGGTGTGGGCCTGATCAACTCATTCTTTGTGTAACTTGTGCAGAGTCATGGTGCCACCAAGGAGGAACACGAGTACGAGCGAGGATCAGACGGATCCTGTCCTGGCTGCATTAGCTGAGATGCAGGCGGCCCGACTAGCCGACCAGGAAGCCACGAGGCTGGCGAACCGGGCAATGCTGGACGCTATTCGAGATGCGAACCGGCAAACCACGGCAGAGGTTCTGGAGAAGAACCGGATGGCCAACATGACTATGATGAGGGTCATGTTGGAGGAGTTGAGGGCTGGTCCTGCTGCTGGCCAGGGTCCTCCACCACCTCCACCGCCGCCACCGCCTCCACCTCCGCCTAGTCAACAGGAGGACACCCAGAGCCAGATGGGTGAGGGTAGTCACTTGACGGGGGCTATGCAGACTATCCCCGTACTTGCTGAGGATCGTGACGAGATCGATCGCCGGCTGAATGCTTTCCGCAAGCATAAGCCACCAATCTTCGACGGATCGTATGATCCCATTGCTGCTGCCAGATGGCTACAGGCGCTGGATAAGATTTTCCGGATCATGCAATGCACGGATCCGCAGAAGCTGCTGTTCGCCACTTATATGCTGGAGGGCGAGGCCCATGAGTGGTGGACCAATCTTTCTCAGGTCTACGAGATGCAGGGCCATGTGATGACGTGGCCATTCTTCGAGGAGAGCTTTCTGGGCCAGTACTTTCCTTACGACTCCCAGGAGAGGAAGCAGGGAGAATTCGACCGGTTGGTACAGGGCTCGTTGTCTGTTGACGAGTACCTGACCAAGTTTAATGAGCTGGTCAAGTTCTCTCATTTCCGCATGGCGAGACCGACTCCCGTTTTTCTGGCGGCCAAGTTCCGGAGGGGACTTAATGAGGATATTGCTGGACATCTCGCTAGTTCTGCTTCGAGAGACTTCGGAGCGTTGGTGCAGCAGTGCCGCGACATCGAGGACTACTGCCGTGCGAGTCAGGCCAAGAGGGCCAAGGTTGAGGTGCCGCAGAGCGCTGGTGGTTCTACTCCCTGGAAGAACAAGAATTTTGCCAACAAGGGCAAGGGCAAACCGTTAGCGGCTAAGCAAGCGCCAAATCAGTTCAGAAAGACTGCTGCTCAGGGGAACACAGCTAGACCTCCTGCTCCCAAATGTTCGGGATGCGGGAAGTCACATTTTGGGCCGTGTTCTACCGGTCAGTTGATATGCTTCCAGTGTGGCAAGGAGGGCCACTATTCCAGAGATTGCCCGACGGCGAGAGTTGCGGCAGTGCAGGCTGTGCCGTTGCAGATGGTTCCTACTGGGGCACCAGCCGTGCCACCTACTACCGGACGAGTCTACACACTTGATCGTCAACAGTCGGACAGAGCTCCGAACCTGGTCAGAGGTACTGTTACCATTGGTGGATCAGCTGTTGATGTTTTGTTTGATTCCGGGGCTACGCACTCTTTTGTTGCTACCCCTATTGCTGTGGGGCTTGAGTTGCCCAGTGATGTGCTTTCTCCACCGATGCGGGTGACCACCGCCACCGGAGAAAAATGTTTGACCTCCACTGTTCATCGCGATGTAGCGTTTCAGTGGGATGGCCGTGACTTCTCGGTAGATCTGATAGGATTACCGATGGCCAACCTTCAGATTATTTTGGGCATGGATTGGTTGTCCAGAAACTGTGCAATGATTGATTGCTGTGCCAAGAAAGTGGTGATGTCTCCGGGTGGGTCCACAGCCAGTTCCTCACCGTTCATTTCAGTCCTGCAGGCGAGGAGGGCCTTGAGAGCAGGGGCATTTGGCTATGTCATGTTGGGAGGTTTGGTGAGTGGGACACAGGAGGATCTCACTGGCATTCCTGTGGTGAGGGAATACCTCGAGGTGTTTCCTGAGGAGATTCCTGAGTTTCCACCGCAGAGGGAGATAGAGTTCTCCATTGATTTATTGCCTGGTGTGGGGCCTATCTCATTGGCTCCATATCGGATGTCGCCACCAGAGTTGGCAGAGCTGAAGAAGCATATTGAGGAGCTTTCAGCGAAAGACTTTATTCGGCCGAGTGTGTCTCCCTGGGGAGCACCGGTCATTTTCGTGAAAAAGAAAGATGGGACCATGCGGTTGTGCACCGATTACAGACAATTGAACAAGGTGACAATCAAGAACAAGTACCCTCTTCCACGCATTGATGATTTGCTGGATCAGCTCAGAGGTGCTTGTGTGTATTCCAAGATTGATCTCCAGTCTGGTTACCATCAGATACGGGTGAAGCCGGAGGATGTCCCAAAGACAGCGTTTCGCTCGAGGTACGGGTACTACGAGTACTTGGTGATTCCGTTTGGACTCACCAATGCACCCGCAATGTTTATGGACTACATGAACAGGATTTTCCAGCCGTACCTGGATCAGTTTGTGATCGTCTTCATTGACGACATCTTGATCTACTCCAAGACGGAGGAGGAGCATACCGAGCACTTGAAGATTGTGTTGCAAGTGCTAAAAGAGAAGAAGCTCTATGCGAAGCCGTCAAAATGTGAGTTTTGGCTCAAGGCGGTGAAATTTCTGGGTCATGTAATTTCTGCTAATGGAGTTGCAGTTGATCCTAACAAGATTGAGGCCGTGATGGACTGGGAGAGGCCCAAGACGGTTACAGAAGTGAGAAGCTTCTTGGGTTTGGCAGGCTACTACAGGAGGTTCATAAAGGGATTCTCCAAGATGGTGCTACCGATGACTCGCCTTACCCGAAAGGAGACTCCATTCGTGTGGACACATGAGTGTGAGGAGTGTTTCCAGGAGTTGAAGGAGAGACTGACTACTGCTCCAGTGTTAGTTATTCCTGATCCTGCGGAACAGTTCGAATTATACTGCGATGCCTCTGGTAAAGGACTAGGCTGTGTGCTGATGCAGAAAGGGAAAGCGGTTGCTTACGCTTCAAGACAGTTGAAACCTCATGAGGAGAACTACCCGACTCACGACTTGGAGTTGGCAGCCATTGTTTTTGCTTTCAAGATTTGGAGGCATTACCTGTTTGGCATGAAGTTTGTTGTATTCAGTGATCACAAGAGCCTGAAGTATCTATTTGACCAGAAGGAGTTGAACATGAGACAACGAAGATGGATGGAGTTCTTGAAGGACTACGACTTTGAGTTGAGGTACCATCCTGGCAAGGCCAATGTGGTAGCCGATGCTTTGAGTCGGAAATCCGTGAGCTTATCCAGTTTAATGATGAACGACTACGAGGTGATCGAGAAGTTCAGAGACTTGAGAGTGAACTCCTTGTTTGGAGGTGCACTGCTTAAGTTATAAACAGCAGAAGTGATTAATGAACTGATGGAAAAGATCAAAGAGGCGCAAGTGCAAAGAGAGTGCCTTGACTATGTGAAGAACCAGGACGGTGTGTCTTGGAATGAGGACAGATTGCTGCTGTTCCAGAAGAGGATTGTTATTCCTCGAGGGCCTTTGACCGAAGAGGTTATGGCAGAGGCTCATAAGGGCCGGTTTACTATTCACCCTGGTGCCACAAAAATGTACCAGGACCTAAAAAGGAATTTTTGGTGGCCGGGCATGAAGAAGGACATAGCGGTCTACGTGTCCAAGTGCCTTATTTGTCAGAAAGTAAAGATCGAGCACCAGAAACCGTCTGGTAAACTTCAACCTCTGGAGATTCCACAGTGGAAGTGGGAGAGTATTTCCATGGACTTCGTGGTGGGATTGCCTAAAACTCAGGCTGGTTGTGACTCTATCTGGGTCATAGTGGACAGATTGACCAAGTCTGCCCATTTTCTTCCAGTGAAGGTGAGCTTCACTACAGAGCAGTTGGCCAAACTATATGTCCGTGAGATCGTGAGGCTTCACGGGGTGCCCGAGAGTATCATCAGTGATAGGGACCCGAAGTTCACATCTCGGTTCTGGGAGGCGCTGCAAGAGGCTTTTGGTACGCAGTTGAGATTGAGTACCGCCTATCACCCTCAGACTGACGGACAGACTGAGCGGACCATCCAGACATTGGAGGACATGTTAAGAGCTTGCACGTTGGAGCAGGGTTCTGCATGGGATAGGTACCTTCCGTTGGTTGAATTTTCATACAACAACAGTTTTCATGCTAGTCTAGGCATGGCACCCTACGAGGCGCTGTATGGTAGGAGGTGTCGGACTCCTACTTGCTGGTCTGAGGTTGGAGATAAAGAGCTATTTGGATTGGACTTTGTCCAAGATACTACCCTACAGATCCAGATGATCAGGGAAAAGCTGAAGCAGGCGCAGAATCGTCAGAAAAGCTACTATGATGTCAAGCATCGACCACTGGAGTTCAGTGAGGATGAGCACGTGTTTGTGAAACTTTCACCTGTCACCGGTGTTGGACGGGCACTCGGCGTGAGGAAGTTGAGCCCGCGATTCATTGGGCCCTACCAGATCCTTGGTAGAGTAGGACCAGTTGCCTATCGACTTGCCTTGCCTCCGAACCTAGCCAACATCCACGACGTGTTTCACGTGTCTCAGCTTCGAAAGTACATAGCAGACCCTTCGCACGTGGTGCAACCGGATGATGTGGAGGTTCGGGAGAACCTAAAGACTCCCGTCGGACCACTCAAGATTCTCGATCGAGGCGAGAAACAGCTTAGGAGCAAGATCATTCCGATGGTCAAGGTGCAGTGGACTGGGCGTAGTCCCGAGGAGTGCACCTGGGAGCGAGAGGATGAGCTTCTCCGACAGTATCCCGATTTTCGAGACAGGTATGTTTCTGATTTTGAGGACAAAATCCTTAAAAAGGTGGGGTGAATGTAAGAACCCGCACCGCTAATTAAGGTAATTAGTGAATTAATTATGATAATTAGGAAATAATTCCATAATTGACCCTAATAATTATTAATGAGCTTAGATAATTATATTGAGTGAGTAAAAATGCTGAAAGTCGCTTTTCGGAAGAAAAGCGCAGATACCGGTTCTGCTACTCGGTATAAATGCGTACCGGAAAAGAATCCCGGAAAATTATAACGAATGCATGATAATTACTAGAATATTATGTAGGACTTGTAAAACAAGTTTCAAGTCAAAATGACGTAATCTGATGACAGAACTGATACTGGCTATGGAAAAACGCGTACCGGAAAGGTGCTCCGAAAAATAAAATAAAAATATGAAAAATCTTAGAAAAATGCGTAGGTCTAGAATCCGAAGTTTGGGATCAAGATCTTTTACTTTGCGATTAAGGCTAATACTGCGCGATTAGTGGCTTGTGCCTATAAATAGACACATTAAGTGGGCACACAACCCTAGGCAGCCACCATCATCCGTGAGAGGCTGAGTTTTTCTGAGAGTGGCACTGTTTCATTGCTTCCTTTCACCATTTGTGAGTTTGGTAACCCTTTTCTTCCATCTTCTTCACCATTCCTCCTTCCAAGCAACTAGAGTGTGTCTTGGGTGAGGGTGGTGCAACCTTTTCTAAGTTGAGAAGGCTGTGTGTGTGAGGTTAGTGAGCTAAACTTGAAGCTTTAGTGATGGCTACCTTGTGGTATTCATTATGAGCTTCAAAGTGCCTTCTTGTGGTGCAAGAACACATCTTGAAGTGCCATTTTCGTGCTCCTACTTAGGCTGAGTTTGAGGAACCTTGGGAGAGCTCCAAGAGCACAACTTGCCTCTGTTTTGAGCTTTGGTAAGTTACCTAACCATGATCATGAGTTTATCTTGCTTAAAGTTGGTGTCTTGGCATGTAAAAAGTTAAAATGAAGTAACCAATACCTAAATGAACTTGTATATGCTTAAAGATGCATGCTTTAACGTGTACTTGTGTTAAAAGTTGGATCTTTGGGATGGATATTCACGAAATGCAGAAACTGCATTCTGTCGTGAGATATCCGGATATTTGTCGAACAGATATCCGGATATCAGTATCCGAATATGGTATCCGGATATGGGATCTGGGTATCCGGATATGACATATCCGGATATGTCCAGTGTGATATCCGGATATGGAATATCCGGATATACCCCTTCTGATATCCGGATATCCTGGGTTCTGCGCAGACAGTAGCTGTACTGTATGAACAGTAAGCTATTGGGTGTGTGTGGACCCTAGTTTAAGGAAGTTGAACTTCTGTAATAAATGGACTAAGTCAGAATCATATGATTAAGGGCTTATGGCTTTGTTGGAAGCCTTAAGACGTAAAACGTAAAGGAAAGGCGTAGTCTTTAAGTTGTATGCTTGTGATGCATGATTATTAATGTATTATTGGTCCATATCAGATTGTGATACTGCTGTTTGTGGACTAGTGAGTGGTTGGACTCTTGGCTTGGATAGCTAGCTTGCAAGGTAAGCTTTCGTGTCCTCGGTTTAGCCATTTTGATGTTCCACCATGTCCCATGGGGATGGGTTTATGCATGCTGTGTTACATGCTTTATTATTTTGGAAATGCTGTTGAGCTATTTATATGCAATGAGCTTTTATGATGCATGTGGTGTCCACCTAGACGGCAATCCTGAGTATGTAGTACATACAAGATGGAGAAGCATGTGGGTGAGGTGCAGGTAGTATCCATGTACTCATGTAGGCATAGACGTATTCCTACATTTCTCTGGCCAGTAGATTTGAAAGCACACATGACATGATTAATTGCTGCATCGCATGATTTTAGAACTTATACTGTAATACTGTTTTTAGAACTTATATTACACATGTAAGTGAGCTTGGGGTGGAGACTCCTTGAGGACCCCTTGTCTTACTGAGATTTCTTGTTAGAGATCTCACCCCACGTTTGGGGACGCTTATTTCAGGATCAGGTAATGTTGAGGGCTCAGGTGGCAGGAGGCCAGAGCTGAGTTGATATTTATGACATGCTGACGTGCTGGTTGTGGATTGCTGTTTATTTGATTGCTGTTATGTTTTCTGCTTCATTTATGTTAAGTTTATGTCATGACTGATATTGGGCATTGTTGCCTTATTTGGTGAGCATGGGGTTTGTCCATGCCACATGTTTGTGTTATTGTCCTTTTATTTTAATGTTGTAATTAAAGTATCAGGATTTTGACCCAGGCTACTTGTGTAGTCCTGTGGCTTTAGATACTCACGTAATATTTATTTATGAGGTATTCCAGTTAGTTGTCTTGCAATTTACATACAGGCAGTATTTTTATGAAAATGATTAAGTAAACAAGTTGGTTAAGTTAATGACGTCATAATTGAATTAAAGAAAAAGTTATTCCGCATTTTAATTAAGCGTGGCTTAATACGATAGTGTGTTAACAATCCGGGTTAACACGGGCTGTTACAACAACCATCCACTAGGTGTGGTGGAGCACACAAGGGCTAAACCCCAGTTCCAAAGGTTACCTCAATACCGGGCCCATGCTCCATACGTAAGCTCCATGCTTACCCGCTTCCAAAGCGTCCAAAAGAGGCAACCTAGATAATCCACAACATGATTATCAACCATTTCCAAATCAATCATTTAATCTCAAGTAATCATTCATTTTACTTCAATCTCTTTTATAGCTCAAATTACCAAATACATCATGAATCACACATTCTTTCTTCTCATTCCACTATATCTCACTATACCATCATCCAATTAAACATCATTTTATATTATACAATCTCAACTACACAACTTTTACCTCATTTTTCCTCCAAACCCCTCTATGGTTCGAATTCCTCAAAGGTTGATTCTACAAGGTTTTCAATTCCATTTTAACACACACACTAATCATATAATCACATTATCAACCTATACCAATGGTCCATCATTCAATTATTCAATTACACCACATAACAATTTTCATGAAAATTCCTCAAATTTTCCTAAGTTAAAAACTTAACTTTTTCACCAAAAATTATCATAGCATTTCTAGCTTACAAGCATGATTCTAAGGCATTTTCATCTAATAGCATTTTTCCATTTGGGCTCTCTATCATCACACATCTAGAATTAAAGATTCAAAGCATAATTTCTAGATCTACAAAACCAACCACAAAAGTACCACAAATATACTCACCATCAAGTGTATGAACACCACCAAGGCTCCATCAATCCAAAGGAGATCCAAAAACTCCCAAAACTCCAAAAACATCAACAACTTCGGATCTGTCCATGCCCGAAACGCAGCAATGGGGGCGGATTCATGGCTTAAGAGTACCACCAATGGCTTTAGAAGGTTGTTTACAATAGATTTCAACACCAAAATCAAAGGATTTGGTGGAGAAATGAAGAAATGGTGAGGAAGAGAAGAAATGCTCATGTTCTTGCAATGGAGGGAGGGTTCACGGTGGGGAGAAGAGAAAGAAGAGAGAGAGAGAGCGTGAGGGTGAGGGGAAAAAGTGAGGGAACTTAAGTGGGTTTTGATCCCACGGGTCCCACACGTGATCTAACTTTAATCCCGATAAAAATTATGACCACAAATTCTTAATTTACATATTTTTCCAGTCCATGTCATATTTTTCTTTCCTCAAAATACTCATAAAATTTTTACACTTATCGGTACACTCGTACCGCGGTATCTTTCACTTAAAAATTCACTATTCATCACTTTTTCACAATTTTTGCCTATTCACTCAATTTTCCGTCCTGGTTCCATTTCCAGCGTTATTTTTGTCATATCAAATCTCTAACTCCATTTTTCATGCCTCGGTTTACGTTTTTGGCAAATTACCATTTTGCCCATTTTGGCCATAATTCTCTGATTTTCGCTAATCCTTCAATGCTAACTCATGTTCTATCAAATAAATTCACATTTAATTTTCCGAGGTGTTATATTCACCCCACCTTTTTAGAATTTTGTCCGCAAAATCAACTATGCACATATGCTAACTCGGGATACAGCCGAAGAATCTCAGTCCCCCGTACCCAAGAAGCTTCATCCAGTGCGCGGACACCAAAATAATTATTTACATTTTTATCTTTTGACTTTTCAGCCACAATTCACAATGGTCTTGCCTTTCAAAGGCCCAATGGGAGACCTCAAGTCCTTCCCAATCTCAATCTCAACCGGTGACACCACCTGTGAACAACCGAAGCGCACCACACAGTTGTGCACTTTCTCTGCTTTACCAAGCCAATTGCTTTTAATTTCTTTTCAATTCTTTTCACAAATCCGGCTACCTAGCACATATAGCCCATAATTTCTCTTGGCAGGTTTTCCCACCTAATTAACATATCACAACTATGCCTATAGGATCATACCATATTCTGTTAAATCTGTGCCACACAGGCAACTATTACTTTCCGACACACTACAGCCACAATTATCCTGCTTTGATTTTTATCTCTATGGAGTAATAACTCTCATCATCAATCTTTTCCACATTTCTTATTCCACATTAATCACTATTATGGAATCTCACAGCCCCTCAGTGCCATTCACCGAGTAATCATCTAGTTCACGCTCACTATACTTTTATTTTCTGAGGGATAAATCCTCATTCTTGGCACTTAGCCACAACTCATATATACACATTTTGCTTTTCTCATGTTCTTAACCTATAACGTACAATTTCACCTCAATACTTTACCTTTAACAAGCACCATTTCTGTGCTAAACGTTTGAATCCAACCCTACTGGTTTACCAACTTTCGCCAAAACACAACGGCGGATCACTTCCTCAAGACATTTAATTGGTACTCAATGGACCACACATTTCAATTCATACCTTACATCGGTCATTTCAAAGCTTTCAATCACGAATCCACTCATGAATTTTCATACACTAAATCATACTTACAATTTCAACTAATCATCTCAAAACTTGACACACCGTCCATCACTGATTTCTCCCATTTAAGGCAACATGCCTAAGGTTTCCACTAACAATTTTCTTTAATTTACCATTCCATATTCATTTATCAATTCCACATGTGTTTCATTCTATACATTTCTCCTTCATTATTATTTCATTCAACCAGTATGTGTCACTCCAAGGTCACATATCATCTTTTTCTCATATCTGTCTCATCACATAGGGATTTTCAAAGCCTATCCATCATGTCACAAAGACTAAATCCATCACTATCATTACTTTCATAATTTCATATTGGTTATTACACAAGTCTCTCGGACTATTCAAGGTACTACTAGCACACTCAATTACATCTCTTGATACCTAGCCAAGAACAACATCAATATTGTGTACTTTCAACACATCTATCACTATATTTTGCATATATACAACTCCATCAGTAACTCTACCATCAGGGCAGAGATATCAACCTTTTATTTCACCAAATACCATTCTATTTAACAACTAGTATCACACTTTCTCACTTGGCTACATCGCAATTTATCACTTATTAAAATCCTTGGCCACTCAGGCCACCAACTTAGCTTAGCATCTCACCATCACAACCCTTTCCATAACACCTTGACTCAATCCATCATCACTAATCAATTTTCCATTCCCTTCACATAGGGTGATAATCCAATAACTCATTTCATAATTTCCGTAAAACCATAGTTCCACACTACCACACTTGGTATACATTCATGCACATCTCCGAGTGCTCAATTTCATAATTCAAACTGCCATCTCATGGCATCTCACACATTTCATCATATTAGGCATATTACTGTTCACTTACCGTTATCCAAAATTCACCTCTTGCGTTCCTCACAAGATACAATTCTCTAATGCAATGGGTAAGAACATCCTTAGGTTTAACCCCTCGAGCTCTTGCTGTCCTAAGGGCCCCAGGTGCAATGCCCCATCAATCAGAGAATCTGTCCTTATAATTCATGCAAGAAGAGGTAACATGCCATCGGCTGTACTAACAGTCCCACTAACACAAGGTTCTACCTCACACTACATTACTTATACAAGATAATAATAATCTCCGGGAACATAATCCATACGGAGATAGCCATATACTCCGGGCATACAAGCCACACACAGATAAACACATTCACATATAACAGCAAACAGAGTCCTATATAGATACATAGTGGTATACTAGTTATATCTTACTTTTGCACCATTCACTATAATTTTCCAATACGGTTCTTTTCTCGACAATATACTCATTTAACTTGACTAGTCATTACTCTTAGTCCATAGCATAATCTTCCTCACATGATTCCAACATCTTTCTCATATTTTGACACAAAATTTTCAATTCATAACAGTACCCATGTTCGGTACAGTCCTAACCCATTGTCCATCATGACTCATAGCAACCATGCTCAACACTGTGGAAGATCCACTTCCTTAAACTGACATCAGCTTTCATCTCAATATTTCACTATGACACCGCGAGTGTCCTCATTTAATAGTCCATGCCTACAGCGCATCAGGACCACCAGATACATTTCAATTTCGAGCGGTGCTCGCCTGGGACTTCCAAGAGCAACACCTCTTAGGATTCCATCCACGAGGGAAACCCAGGACAATATTAATTGTCACCTCATTTATAACATGTGTGCCATGGTATAACTTGCACACCGGGACTCCATCATGAATCCCATACCACCTTGAGCATCCAATGACACTCCAAAGATACAATCTCTTCACATTTCCCATCATAGGGAATTTCCATTGCATAATTTTTTCTTTTACCAAAGACTTTACTAACTCGAAACAACACAAATATACATATAGGCACCCCGGCCTTCACAAAACATATATATACATATATACATACTAACACTTAGCCATCACAGGATTACTATCCCCAAATCATTAAGCCACATCATCCAATTCGCAATGCTCCACAACATTATGGAAGCATATTAGTACCATTACTACACCACACTCGGTTATGTTTTCTCGTCTCACATTTGTCAAGTCCAACCATCATTATATTAGGGACCTTCATACTTTCAATCCTTGCACTAATGATACAATTCACTTCACAACTTTATTGTACATCAGTCCTTGCACTGATAATACAATTTCATCATTCAATGGTACCCTAATCCTTCCACTAGTCATATCATCATCACACTCAATTTCATTTTACTCTCATGCATGCATCTACACATCATTTCCATAGTTCTTTTAAGTTACTCACAATCCTCCATCCAAAATTTGAAATTTCAATTTATTTCTACATCCAAGCATGTTAAGTCATCCAAGTGTATGCCCTCATCAAGGTCTTATAATCTTCTAATTTTACCCTAAGGTATCCAATATTACCTATACACATTCATATACGAATTTTCACAAATTAATCGGGTTTCCAACTCCCCTACCATATCAAGGTTATAACACTAATTCCACATATACTCAATTGTTTCAACTCCCCATACATTTAGGGAAGACATACCAACATCATCATCATAATATCAACTCAATTCAATCATACTTACTCACCATAAAACCACACTTTCAACTATGGTAGCACTCTACCCAAAGTGGTTAAACATCTTATCACACTCTATTCTCACTAAGTCCTCAATTACAGTATCACAATTTATTCTCACTAAGTCCTCAATTACATCAAACTCACTTACTACATATCAATCCGTGGAGCAGTCAACACTGCACCCACCACCTTATCCAAAGGACTGGCTTGGTGCTCCAGGGTTGTCACGAAGGCATCTTATACTGACCACACATTGAACACAAAGAAATGGGTTGATCAGGCCCAAACTAAGGAATCACATGTGTAGCAGTCAATAAGAGTCTACGTACAACTATACAACACTCACCTCAATTACACCATCATCAGAGTTCCCTAAAGAAACTGCTCTGATACCATAAAATGTAACAGCCTGTTACGTACCGGTATTGTTAACATTGATTATGATATTAAGCGCAGTTACAATCACAGTAATTGGGTTAATTAAATTACGGGCAACTTTTTTTTTCCTTTTATCATATTCCTTTTCCGTAATCAATTAAAACAACACTACAATTGTAAATGCAATACGCGGAAGCATACAGTCTACTAACATCACTAATCTTTCTTTTTATTCAACTCATTTAAACTCATCAACTTATTTTCATTTCTTACCATTTTCTAGCCCTTTACCTAAGCTACGCGTGGTTTCAAACCACGTACCATTTGGAGTTCTACCCACCAAGTTATGCCCCTTTCTTTAAGTCAAGAAAAACCTGAATTTTCAAAAATTGCACTGTGGTAATCGATTACCAGTGGGTGGTAATCGATTACCACCTGTCAAAAATGAGGCAGTAGCCAAATTTTGACCTCCTCTGTTCTGGTAATCGATTACCAACTTTGGGTAATCGATTACCTCACATGGTAATCGATTACCAAAGCTCAGTAATCGATTACCAGTGAAGACAGTAGCCAATTTTCGTCCCCTGTTGCATGGTAATCGATTACCATGCTTGGGTAATCGATTACTATGCAGCAAAATGACAGATTACAACATTTTAAGCCCCAAAAAGGTTGTGTAATCCATCCCTAACCCCTTGGTACTCCACACAACACTTAAACATACTCTAATGTAGGCACTAGGCCCTTCAAACATGCATTTTCATTCTATTATGCATCATTTACAAAGTCTTTAATATAATGGCCATTTTACATCAAATATGGACCATTTTACAACATATTTGTCAAGGCTTCAATTACAATGAATGTGGCAATGGACAAGTCCCATGCTCACTCAAATATACAATAGGTTCCAAAGTTATACATATACATCATATTGAGGAATTTAACATGTAGTCATGAACATACAAAGCATGGCATTTTCAACATGCACAAGTTCATGATCTAAGTCTAAAGCATAAAATATATGCAAGGAGTGTCCCAATCCAATGCTCATCACATGGTGCCTCCAATATGCACCTCATGCTCCACTCTTCCAGGCTCAACCTAACCTGAAATGATGCCCCACAACACGGGGTGAGATATATAAATATATCTCAGTAAACCAAGGCCCCTGGAGGTTTCTCCACCCCATGGCTCACTCAATGTGCAAATATAACATCATGTAATATGCAAGCAATACAATATCACCAACCAACTGGAGACAACCCAAGAACATCCACGCATGGATTCATGTTCAAGGCTCCATCATATAACTCCCGAGACAATCCTAGAGCTTCTCCCATGGTTGAGAAAACTCCATGGCCAACCCAACCGGAACTCCTCAAGAGACCTATCCGGCGGATGTCCCCCGTTTGGCTCATCCTGGTGTCGCTCCCATGAGTCGACCCCATGGCATTCCAACTGGTATTTCGCCATCGAAATGATCCAGCGGATGTCCAAACCCAACACACGTCAACTGGCCAGTGACCAAACAATTTTTCATACAATCCAAGCAATATGCACACAAGCACATAATCACACAATGCCATAAACACATAATCCAACCACAACCATCCACTAGGTGTGGTGGAGCATACAAGGGCTAAACCCCAGTTCCAAAGGTTACCTCAATACCGAGCCCATGCTCCATACGTAAGCTCCATGCTTACCCGCTTCCAAAGCGTCCAAAAGAGGCAACCTAGATAATCCACAACATGATTATCAACCATTTCCAAATCAATCATTTAATCTCAAGTAATCATTCATTTTACTTCAATCTCTTTTATAGCTCAAATTACCAAATACATCATGAATCACACATTCTTTCTTCTCATTCCACTATATCTCACTATACCATCATCCAATTAAACATCATTTTATATTATACAATCTCAACTACACAACTTTTACCTCATTTTTCCTCCAAACCCCTCTATGGTTCGAATTCCTCAAAGGTTGATTCTACAAGGTTTTCAATTCCATTTTAACACACACACTAATCATATAATCACATTATCAACCTATACCAATGGTCCATCATTCAATTATTCAATTACACCACATAACAATTTTCATGAAAATTCCTCAAATTTTCCTAAGTTAAAAACCTAACTTTTTCACCAAAAATTATCACAGCATTTCTAGCTTACAAGCATGATTCTAAGGCATTTTCATCTAATAGCATTTTTCCATTTGGGCTCTCTATCATCACACATCTAGAATTAAAGATTCAAAGCATAATTTCTAGATCTACAAAACCAACCACAAAAGTACCACAAATATACTCACCATCAAGTGTATGAACACCACCAAGGCTCCATCAATCCAAAGGAGATCCAAAAACTCCCAAAACTCCCAAAACATCAACAACTTCGGATCTGTCCATGCCCGAAACGCAGCAATGGGGGCGGTTTCATGGCTTAAGAGTACCACCAATGGCTTTAGAAGGTTGTTTACAATAGATTTCAACACCAAAATCAAAGGATTTGGTGGAGAAATGAAGAAATGGTGAGGGAAGAAGAAATAGGTTCATGTTCTTGCAATGGAGGGAGGGTTCACGGTGGGAAGAAGAGAAAGAAGAGAGAGAGAGCGTGAGGGTGAGGGGAAAAAGTGAGGGAACTTAAGTGGGTTTTGATCCCACGGGTCCCACATGCGATCTAACTTTAATCCCGATAAAAATTATGATCACAAATTCTTAATTTACATATTTTTTCAGTCCATGTCATATTTTTCTTTCCTCAAAATACTCATAAAAATTTCACACTTATCGGTACACTCGTACCGCGGTATCTTTCACTTAAAAATTCACTATTCATCACTTTTTCACAATTTTTGCCTATTCACTAAATTTTCCGTCCTGGTTCCATTTCCAGCGTTATTTTTGTCATATCAAATCTCTAACTCCATTTTTCATGCCTCGGTTTACGTTTTTGGCAAATTACCATTTTGCCCATTTTGGCCATAATTCTCTGATTTTCGCTAATCCTTCAATGCTAACTCATGTTCTATCAAATAAATTCACATTTAGTTTTCCGAGGTGTTATAACTGCTGCCAGATTCAGTTCTTCAACCTTATCAGTAATATCAACCATGTTGGCTTGAGTGGTCTTCTTCTTATTGAACTTTTGTGGCTTTCTATGATCTTTCTTTTATTCCTTCTTACAATCTCTTGCACGGTGGCCAGGATTCCCACAGTTGTAACCGTTTCCTTTGAACTTATAGGTTTTCTGATAATTATGGTTTTGGTTTTTCGACATATATTGCAACTAGGGGTGAAACTGGGCTGGGCCGGCCCACAGGGGCCTATAGCCCGGCCTATTAGTGGCCTAGCCTGGCTCGGCCTTTTTACTTGACAGATTGGGCTTGGGATGGTGTAAAGGTTTGATTACATAATTGGGCCAGAGGCTTAATATATTAAGCTTGGCCCATGAGCCTCCAAGGCTGGCCCAATTGTTCTGGATAGTTCTGCTTTGGAATCTCAGTTACTAGAGTTAATAACATACCAAAAATTCCTTTTACTCTTTACTTATAACTTGTAAGATGACAGCATTATTGCTAAGCCTTAATTCACCTGCAAGCTCCCGAGTCCCGAGTAAGACACACCACCGTCATTCACGCCACCACCGTCGTCCACCACCTTCAAGTTATCTCTCATCTCTGTGTGTTTATTTATCGGATAAATAGAGTTCCTCGTTCATATTGATCTTGATTACAAAAAGCTTAATATCAGATTCTGTGATTGGTATTGTTTAATTGAAAGGCCGAGAAGGAAAGAGGTGTATTTCGAATCATCGAATCATCATGGTTCTGTTTCTACGTTAAAATTGTGATTTTTGTTTTAACAATACAATTTGAGTATTTTGTGGAGTTGATTCATGATTTGCTTGGAAGTTAAAAATTAACAGGCCAACGGGTTGGGCCGGGCCATTTATTTTTTTATAAATGGGCCAAGACAAGTTAACAGTTAGACTCATACTATGCTATCGGGCCGGGCCAAATTGAATTTTTTTGGCATAGGCTTGGGCTTTACGGGGCAAAGCTCGGCCCAGCCTAGCCCACTTTCACCCCTAACTGCAACTTCAGAAATTTATTTGGGTCTTTTGATTTTTTTGATAATTATGGAAAAAAACATTAAATGTTTTTTAAAATGAGTGTTAACAATTCCCATGTAGAAAATAATGGAAATTTAATACAGCTGTCTCCTACTAAAAGATGTTAAACTATTTTTTTTTTTTTTGATGAAAATGTTAAACTATTTTCGCACTAACCATTTAGTTTAAATATTTTAAATTTTGAATTAAAATAAAATATTATTTATTCATTTGTCTTTTAAATTCTATATCTCGTATAATTATTTTTCATTTTTCTTCTTATTATTATGAGCATTGGCAACTCCCATTTTTATAATGATTCTCATTCATATCTCATTCATCTCATGATTAAATATTTTTCATTTTTATTCATGAAATTGGCAACTCATTATCAACATCAGAAATTAGACTTATTCGTAATAAGTATATTAATTACTGCTATTTTTTTATATTAAATTTCAAATTTACATTTTTTTATCAGCTTTACATATATTTTTATAATTTTAAATATTTTTTCATTTAATATATAATTTTATGTTATATCTAAAATCTAAATTTATTATATATTTTTATCCACTGTAGAAACATTAAATGTTGAACTCTTTTCCTACCAATCAAGTTCAAAATTCAAATTTAAATAGTTTGAATTTCAAATATTAAGTATTTTCCCACCCAATAGACATAATAATAAACACTATTAATAGGCTTAAAAAATTTTCAGGCGCAAAGTAGTGGGAAATATTAAAATAGTCTGAAAAATACTTAATGGCTAATTTCTTTTTATGATGCAAGAGTTAGTAATCACTGAATAATCATTCATTTTTACAGTGATTAATTTTTTATAACTTTTTTTAAAAGAATGATAGATGTCGTTTTTTATTTAAAATTTAAATTTAAATTCTTTTGTATTTTTTTTATTCATAATTCTTTTGTACTAATTATACATTTTTTTGAAAAAATAGAATTTTTTTTTAATTTATAATTTTTATATTGGTTATACATATATATTTAAAAAATTTATGTTAAAAAACTTAATTAAAAATACTTGTATGAAATATTTTAAGGAGCATTAACGATCTCTAGATAATGTCATGCACGTCTAATATTTTTTAGTAAATAATGCAAATGAGTTTACCAAATTGGATGGTCACTGGTTACTGGATGGTCATTCATTTCTACAATGATTACATTTTTATAATTTATTTTTTTAGAATGATAGATACCATTTTGTTTATTTAAATTATTTTATATTAATTTTTATATTTGTTATTACATGCTCATCTAGTAGAAGAACAACTTCAGATTTGAGAAGAGAATAAACATTGGCACGAAAGCTAATTACCAAATGAAAAGACCCAATAACACATATCCTATATATACACAAAATAAATTTTTTTTTTAGTAATTAAACCTAATAGTGGGATATTAATAGGTTAACAATTACCCATAATGAATTTTTTTTAGATATAATAATAAATATCATCAATAGACTTAACCAATTTCAATGGAGCAAGAAGTGGTAGAATTAAAAATTTGAATTAAAATCTCGAATTTAGAAACTTATTAAATAAGAAACATTTTAAAGTGGTTTCATTATATATATATATATATATATATATATATATATATATATATATAGGGTTTAGCGGATATAAAGTGACTGCACCTAAGGATTGATGCAGTCATATAAAACTACGTCGTTTTATAATGTGAAAGCATTAAATATATGGAATAATAACCATACAAAGGTGAAAATAAATATAAAACATTAAATATGGGGAATAATAACATACAAAGGTGGAAATAAATATAATATTTTTATTTTCTATAATTAATTTTAAACGCTAACTTCACTTTTTCACCCAAAACGACATAGTTTTTATGTGACTGCACCAATGCTTATATGCAGTCACATTACAAATCATTTTGCCATATATATATATATATATATATATATATATATATATATATATATATATATATATATATTTTAGGAAGGTTATAGTTACAATCTTTTTTTTTACAACCTCTTACAACATACTTTAACACTGTTGATTTCCGCCAATCAACGGTTATCATTTATTGTGAATTAATAATTAATTAATAAGTTTAATTTGAAAAAATGATAATCGTTGATTGGAAAAAATCAACGGTGATAAGATATGGTTGTAAGAGGTCATAAAAAAAAGTTTATAACTATAACCATTTTTTTTAATGTATCGAAATTAATAGACTCAACATTTTCCAATGCAGAAAGTAGTGTAATTTTATATTTGTAATGAATGATGAACTATTTTTTCACATATCAAGTTCAAATTTCAAAATTTAGATTTGAAAAGTGAAATATTTTGTAATGAATGTTGAATTATTTTCCCACCTATAAAAAAAAATTCAAAATTAAAATGTTTCTAAAAATGAAAAAAAAAATTAAAGTGATTTGTGGTGTAAACACGTGAAGTTCAAAGAACATTGATCCTCTTACAACCATATCTTAACCATTGATTTCCGCCACTCAACAATTATTATTTATTGTGAATTAATAATTAATTAATAAATTTGATTTGAGCAAATCTTAACCGTTTATTGATGGAAATCAACAGTTAAGATATGGTTATAAGAGATTTTAAATGAAAATAAATTGTAAATATAAACCTCCCAACAAATAAAATAAAACTGACCCGCCAATTTTTTCCGTTTCTTTTCTCTATATAAGAGGAGTCTCTCTTTATTTTATTTTATCACAAGAGCGTGATAGAAAACTTTTTCTACATAATTGATACTATATTTTCTTGAGTGCAAACAATTCCCCTAAATCCCTAATTTTTTCGAACTATGGCAGATAGGATCAGCTTTCTACCAGACGAAATCATCTGCCACATCCTCTCTTTTCTCCCAACCAAAGTATCGGTTGCCACAAGTGTTCTCTCCAAGAGATGGAACCCACTATGGCGCTCAGTACCCGCTCTCCGTTTCGTCGAAATCACATACCTTTTTGGTCAACCCGTTTACAAATTTCTCCGCTCTCGAGATTTGCACCAAACCATCAAAACATTCAGCCTCGTATGTCCAATTTTTCTTCCTGGTACTTACACTATCAACAAATGGATCAGCGCTGCACTACAATGCGGAGGGGTTGAGTACTTCGACTTCTCTTCTTACTACACCATCAAGTTATCCTCTTCCTTTCTCACCCACAGAACCCTCGTCGTTCTCAAGCTGACGGGTGTGCATATTACAGCTTTTTCGTCCGTTGATCTTCCCTCACTCAAAACCCTGGTGTTAGGTCCGAGGTAGACCGTATTGCTATACCAGATGGTATGCGCTCAGAGATGATGTATATGCCCAACTTACTAGGCTATATGCCGAGGTCCCAATCACTGCGCACCAGCAATAGGCTTTATAACCAGGGGGTGTTGTGTGTGCACAATGAGTGGAATAAGCTAGGCGATTCAGAGGTGTGTACCTGAGATGTTTAGGTGCTTATTTATAGAGGTACCTGGCTCGGCTGCTGAGCTCCGTCGTTGAGATTTCGTCCGACTTGGTCGGCCTCAACGGGCGAATATGGGTCAGTTAGGATTTTGCCATATCCCCCACCCGAGATATTCTCGGAGGGCGGTTGGCTGAGGTCCATCCGTAACAGTTGCCCCCCAGCTCGATATTCGGGAAGTCGGAATGCCGAGATTCTCTGGTTTAGTCAGCCGTCCTTCATCTTGCCTTTTATTCCACGTGTAAGCTATGTCGGAGGTCGTAACTCTTCGAACTTTGTTATGATTTTGGATCAGATTTGTTAGATCAGTGGATTTCAAATGTCGGAACCCTTGAGGTGACCTTTCAGCTTTCTGACCTTTCGTCTTATTACCACTTTCTGTCCCTTCGTCTTACTCCTGCAGTGACGGTTATAACAGGACACGTGTACTCCCCTTACTGGCAGTTCCGCGCATTGGGCAGGAAAGCTACTCTGAGCCTAGAGTAGGCCATGATTGTGATCATTTATTGCAGGTAGGCAGCGCAGGTGGTGCAGGTCGTGCAGGGTGTGCAGGGCGGCGAAAATCCTTTTTTGCCCCTGATGCTTCAAACGTTTGGGAGGCCACCCTTTGGTCTTCCACCCCCTCAACCCTATAAATACGCATCAGCCATTACCACCTCTCCTTTCCTGTTCTCACGCGTCTCCTGGGGTTGGGTTTTTCTGCACATTCTGAGTTTTCTGCATATTCCTTCCGTTTGTCCCAGTATTCTACCTTGGCCATTTCTTCTACCCAGTTTCACATCAGGTAATTTTCTCTTTCTTGTAGATTTCTGTACTTTTTTGTTCGTTTTCTAGCTGGTAGGGAGTGTTTCTTGTCTTATCCACCTTTTAAGTGGGTAATGGACGCTCCTGGTAGTTCTGGTGGTCGAAATGATAGTGGAGAGGTATCTGAGGAGATGATAGGTAGGTTACCACGATCTGTGCCATACTGGTTTTACGGTAGGGAGTACACTGAAGAGGAGAGGCTTGAGCAGCTTCTCCGAAGTCACCGAGGAGGTCGTCAGACCTTCAGAGGTGCTCGTGGTAGGAGAGGTAGAGGTCGGAGGGGACGCAGGGGTGAACACCCCCAACCATCTTTTACTAGAGGTGCGTCCTCCTCGATTCCTCAGGCTTCAACTTCTGGGCCGAGTTTCTTTTCCGAGTCAGTTCCCTTGTCCTATATTCTTCCTCCTCCACCGTTTGGGCAAGGTTCGGGGTCTGTTTTAGATCGGATCCCACCTTTCCCGTTGAGTAATAGTTCTTCCAGCATTTCTTCATCCGAGCTGGGTTTTCCCAAATCGGAAATCCCCTCCACTTTTGATGATTCGGCATCCAGTCAGGTGCCCTTCGTCGATCTTCTTAGCAGTTCTGACGACTCTATCCCTTTTTCTTGGAGTCCAGGCCCGTTACCATCTGATTTAGATGACTCTGGGTCAAGTCAGGTTGATTATATTTCTGACCCGACTCCTTCGTGTTCCAGGGACCTGACAATGGACAATTCTGATGTAAATGAATGGGTTCTTCTAGAAATCCTTCATATGAGGTCAGTAATGACTCCAGCCGACGTCTCCCAGCTTCCTCTTGGGAATCCTGAGGGGGTCGACCTTCTTCCACCGGGTGATTTTCCGATATGCGCAGGCCCCATATCAGATGAGCCCTGCTTCTTTTTCTACCGGGATCTGGTCACAAAAGTCGGAATTCGGCTTCCGTTCACAGACTTCCAAATGGCCGTGCTGCGCCGGATTCGAGTGGCGCCTTCCCAACTTCACCCAAATTCATGGGCTTTTATCCGAGGTTTTGAGCAACTATGCTCTTACCTCTTTCTTCCTTGCACAGTCCCCCTTTTCTATTTCTTTTTTGATGTCTATACAGCTCGGAGTGGTGCCGAGTTGAAAGAGAGGAAAGGGTGGGTTACCTACCGAGGTACCCCTGATAGGGGACTTTTCATCCCTTACTCTCAATCCTTTAAAGGCTTTAAGAATGCCTATTTTAAAGTGGCTTCTCGTTCCGATTCCCTCCCTTGGTTTGGCAAGGAGCTGCTAGATGATGGGAACTTATTATGCCACTTCGAGCTGTATTGGACGCGAAAACACTATCGACGTCGTCCAAAACACTACGCCACTCCTATGTCCGCGCTTTCCAGAGCTGAGAGGTTCGCGGCGCGGATTTTACTTGAGTACACTGACGACTATGGCGTCATCGACTTAAGTCGGATAGTAAATAAGTTTGGAGATGATGCTATTTATGAGTTTGGTATGTATGTCAAGTTTTTTATTTAATTTTGACAACATTCTCTTTTTGGTGCTTTCTAACACTGCTTTTTCTGATTTTCAGTTGGCATGACTTCGGCTGACTACAAGAAGTATCTACCCAAGCGAGCCGGCAAGGGCAAGTCGCGAGAGGCTGCCTCTTCAGAACCCGAAGCGTCGAAGCGACGGCGGGTAGACATTATTTTGGGGGAGGACCCACCTGCCGACGAGGTGGTTCCAATTGATGTTTCCCCCCCACCACCAAGTCCAGCTGCGATTCCTGCTTCCCAGTGGACCCAGGGGGCCCTCCTCAGCTTGGAGCCAGGGGAGCTATGGAAGTCAGGCGTTTCTGACCGTCTCAGGGCGGCTTTGAAGCCTCCCCATGGTCTCTTTCTGGATTCGGGCTTGACCTCTTCTGTGAGGGTTATGTTGAAGCGAATGGAGGAGGACGCCTTAAAGACGACCTCATTGATCCAGATATTTCAGGACCTCCTCCAGAATCTGGACCAGGCGAATGCGGCCAAGTCATCCCTCTCTGCTAAGGTCGCGGAGTTAGAGCGATCTCAGTCCGCCCTGGAGGTTAAATTTGGGGATCTGCAGAAGGAGGTGGACACGGCGAAGGAGGACCTGCGCCTTTCCAATTCTAAGGTCGGTGAGCTGAG